>PVJS01050539.1:0-14278 GCA_004027185.1 Glis glis | reverse complement strand
CACCAATAAAAACATAAAAAAAAAAAAGAAAAATTAGGTTCTGGAAAGACCCATGAGTAAGTCATATTAAGATGCCATTTTAAATTTTTTGTTTTCATTTAACTATAATTTTGTTTACCTATTTTGGATAATGTTCATTCAAATGATTACATTGTAATAAAAAAGAGAACGCTATATACTATGATTCAAATTACAAAGTAGAATAAATTTCCAAATATGAGATGTCATTTCTTAAGCATTTCTCTTTAATTAAATATGTTGTAAGACAAAGAAATAAACTGTATAAACAAAGGGAAATCTGAAATTTAACCCATGCTTCAAAAACCAGGAAACTTTAGCAGAGTGAGGTGATATGTGCCTGTAAACCCAGTGACTCTGGAGGCTGAGGCAGGAGGATCACAAGTTTGAGACCAGCCTGGGCAATTTAGCAAGACCCTGTCTCAAAGTAAAAAATAGAAAGGGCTGGGGATGTAGCTCAGGGGTAGAACATCCCTGGGTTATATCTCCAGTACTGCAAAAACGAAATAAACAATGACCACAACAAAAATCCCCAGGAAACTTTAGAGAGAGGAGTAAAATACTCTAAGCTCATTTTTCCTCAGGTTGGATTTGAATCCACTGCTTTTCAACTCATGGACATCACTGCCGGCACAAGCCAAGTTGTAATTTCCAGGAGAGGCACATATGGCTCTCTCTCAGTGGCCTGGACCGCTGGATATGCTCCTGGATTCGAAATCCCTGAATTCATCATTGTTGGCAACATGACCCCAACACAGGGTGAGTCATTGTTTTTCCAAGACCAGCCTGTGTAGAACAGGGAGGTCTTTAATTGGACACTTTCTTGGGTCATCCTTCCTCTGGACACTGAACTGTTTTGTAATATAGTGTTCTCATATTTAGGTGATGAGCGTTGTGCGAGCAGCTTGGTGAGGACTAGAGAAACTTTTTTCAGTCAAATCAGAAACTTCAACCCTAACCTAAAGTAGTGATCACTAAGCAGATTACTTTGCCAATACATTAGGAGTTTGTTAAAAGTAGACCTTCTTTGACCCATACAGTAATAAAAGACACAGCTTTGCACACATTTACATGCTTAACTGAATATCTCTGACAGTAGGGCAGCTGTTACTTCACATACTGTATTTTTAAATCATACCATTCGCTTCTTGAGAGTTACTATTGTGCAAACGTTAGATGGTGTGACCTCCACCATATTACCTACCCAGAGCTCACTGTAAATTCATGGGATGGCAGTTTTGAAGGGCTCTCCGGTGGGGTCAGGATCTTCATGGCTCCCCTCCTCCCTGCCTTTCTTTACAGTGTCCTGCCAGTTGCCAGGCAAATGCTATTTACCATCAGTCATAAATGTAACAAATTCTGCATAAGGACTGGGATCCATAGGTTCTCAGTGAAGATGGGATGATTTTCATTTTCCCAAGGTCTCAATAAGCCAAGAAGTGGAATGAAAATCTGAAGTCCTTTAGACTGTGACCTTTTTTTTCTGAAATAATCTAAAGTTAAATACATACAATGTGATATTTAACCCCAAAGTACATCAGGGCACATCTTCAAAATATTTTGAGGCCAGAATTCAAACCAAAGCCTAATACCAACTACATATCAATAATTGCCTAACACCATTCTTTCCTTGCTTCTGGATTTGGTAATTGAGCCAGGAAAGAAACATAAATGAAAAGAGTAGATAGGACTGAAAGTAAAAATTTATGTGGACTTGGAATCTTCCTTGTAAGTTTATTTCCCTCCCTCTTCCTCCAAATGTTTTATCTTTTGTGGACTGTAATTCAATTTTGGAAAAGAAAACATTTTACTATGTGTTTAAGAATCAAATTCTATTTTAAGAACCAAGAGATGATGCCCCACTTTCTTTTTTGTGTTCTTTTCAGGGAGCCTTTCATTTTCCCATGGTGAGCGAAGGAAAGGAGTTTTGTTGTGGACTTTTCCCAGCCCTGGGCGGCCAGAGGCCTTCGTCATTCACCTGTCAAGAGTGTGGAGCAGCGCTCCTGGTGGGGCTCAGCTCCAGTAAGGCCAACCTCAATCTCAGCTAGCAAATTCTCTGAGGAATATTCTGGAATGTACCAGTTCAAACAGAAGAAAGCACAAGGATCACTCTCTTTGAAGTAGATGCAAAAACAGTTCTAGTGGAGAGCAGTGTGTGGCTTGTATGCACAACACACCGCTGAGGGAGGGAGGGGCTGCCTCTCAGTAGTCACCACCCTCTGCCTGCCTTGCAGAGTTCATCCTGACCTAACTCAGAGCCGTGGCCCTGGGTCACATCTCCAGTAGGCACCATGGTGGCAAATTAGCCTTTTTTTTTTTTTTAAAGGGAGCTGTTTTCTGAGAAGCAGCTAAAAATACCTGATATCCCAAGGTGATTAGAATAAGGCATCACAGTAGGGTAATAATGCTACTTATGTAAACCAGCAGCTCTTTTGAGTTTTATTTAATTTTGCTATTCATTTATCTATAATGACTATGTCTTTGGAACCTAGTATATTTGCAGATAAATGTGTCCCAATCCTGGTTTGGCCACTTATTTGCTATGTAACTTTGGGAAAATTACTTAGTTTTTCTGTTCCTCAGTTTACTTATTTGTAAAGTGAGAAAAATATGTGTGCAAAACTAGGGTGTGTTCATATTTGCATACATGTTTATGTGGGGGATAGCTATTAGCAACATCAAACACGGCTTTAGACATGTTGCATTATACATATACCATTAAAAAGTGTTTCTTCAGAGAGCATATTTAAAGGTCATAAATTCAAATTCCTTTAATAATAATAGTAATAGCCAACAGTTTTATAGTCTTTACGCTAAATCAAGCATTATTTTAAGCTGTCTATATATACACATATACATTCACATATACACAGTCTTTACTCTTCCAAACAGCAACTATAGAAGATAAATACTATTTTTTTCAGAACTGGGGATTGAACCCAGGGGCATTCTACCTCCGAGCTACACCCCTAGCCCTATTTTTTTATTCTTTATTTTGAAACTGGGTCTCACTAAGTTGCAGAGGGCCTCACTAAGTATCTGAGGCCGGCCATGATCCCAGATCCTCCGGTCTCAGCCTTCCAAGGACTGGGATTACAAGCGTGTGCCACCACACCCAGCTTAGGTAAATACTATTATTTCCTCCATTTTTTAGATGAAGAAATGATTTACAGATAATATAATGAACCCAGCATCACACAGCTAAGTGTTGTGGCCATAATTTGGGACCCAGGCTCTCTAGTCTCCAAAGTGAGCTCTTAACCACTATTTTTTGGGGGGTACCAGGGATTGAACCCAGGGGCATTCTACCTCTGAGCTACACCCCCGGCCCTGTTTTTTATACTTTATTTTGAAACCGGGTTTCACTAAGTTGTGGAGGGCCTCACTAAGTAGCTGAGGCTGGCCGCGAACCTGGATCCTCAGGTCTCAGCCTCCCAAGTACTGGGATTATAAGCGTGTGCCACCATGCCCGGCCTTAACCACTATTTTATGTGCTGAATGATAGACAGTTACACAATACAGAGTGATCGGACTTGAGGTGTCACCCTTAAAGTCATTCAAATTTACATATAATTTGTATATAAACTCTGTTAGCCAACGAGAATATCTCTGTGGTCAGAATTTGGTTGAGAGGTCATCAGTTGCAACTTTCAATATAGTTATTAATTCACAAAAAGAACCCATGGGAAAAAGATAAGGATAAATCTTTCATCCATGGATGTTTCTTCCGATTTATCTGTAAAATTTTAGCTACATTTATATAAGAGAATAGTCTCCTTACTGACAGCTGGAGGAAGTAACAATTTTGCTTGTAGCACTAGTCGGTATTTCTGTTTGTTAGATAAGAAAGCTGGCTGGCACCCAGAGCATCCTGGACGTTGTGTCCTCTCACACTGATCATAGGCCAGAGCTGATGTTTCAGATCCTCCAGACAGCAGCTCCAGGGTGACAGCGAGACAGAACAGAGACCTGTGAGCTCTTCATTCAGCTAAGCCTTGTTAGGTCCTGTCCTTCCCACCACAAGGACCTAACAGCTCCTGCTCAGACATTTCTTGTGCTCTTACTTATCAATAAGTAAGCAAGGCTTTATGGAATCTGAAAGGCCGTGTCATTTCTAAGATGCTTCCTCACGAGCAGCATCTTAAGATATTCCTAATTTTGATCAGTTCTCATGTTCTTTTTTTTCTAGATCAGGTTTCACCGTTGCTGAAATTGAACCAATGGGAGTCTTCCAATTTTCCCCTAGTTCAAGAAATATCACAGTGTCAGAGGAGACACACACAATCAGATTGCATGTACAACGGTTGTTTGGGTTCCTCGGCGATCTTACCAGAGTTTCCTATGAGACGATTGCAGGAAGCGCCAAGCCGCTGGAAGACTTTGAGCCCATACAGAATGGGGAGGTATTTTTTCAAAAATTCCAAGCTGAAGTTGACTTTGAAATAAGTCTTATTAATGATCAGCTTCCTGAAATGCAAGAAATTTTTTATGTTAATCTTACTTCGGTAGAAATGAGGGGATTGCGAAAGCTTGATGGGAGTTGGAGGCCACGCCTGAACCTAGAATGCAGTGTGGCAGTGATCACCATACTGGATGATGACCTGGCAGGCCACCATGTTCCTGTCCCCACCACAGCTGTGGCTGTGGCAGTTGGTACCACTCTCATTCCCATAGATGCTGACTCCACCACATATCCCAGCACAAGCAAGATAACTGCCGTTCCTCAGGTGACCGAGATGGCTGCCCTTGTTACTGAGGCAGCTGGTATATCTGCCACCCCCGAGAAACTTGTCACCCTTCATGGTACATCTGCCTTGCCCGAGAAGCCCAATGCCACTGCTGTAACCGCCAGTGTTTCCATTCATGGAACATTTGGTCTCTGGCCTCGCATTGTTTATGTTGAAGAGGAAATGAAGAATGGCACCTTCAACACTGCAGACATTCTTATCCAAAGAACTGGTGGCGTGACTGGCAATGTCAACGTAACAGTTAGAACTTTTGGTGAAAGATGTGCTCAGAAGGAACCAAACTCTTTGCCCTTTCAGGATATCTATGGAGCCTCCAACCTAACGTGGGCAGTTGAAGATGAAGACTTTGAAGAACAGAGTCTTATCCTTACATTTCTAGATGGAGAAAGAGAACGTAACATATCTGTTCCAATTTTGGATGATGATGAGCCTGAGGGGCAGGAGTTCTTCTATGTGTTTCTCACAGACCCTCAAGGGGGAGCACAGATTGTGAAGGGACAGGATGGCGCTGGGTTCGCAGCTTTCACCTTGGTGATCATTGCAGGTATCTCTGCAGTATAGAATGTGTAAGATCAGTACATCTTAAACTTGACTTAAGAGGGTGAATTACTAGAGTCACTCATAGTAATTCATTAACACATTATTTTTCCAAAGCACGGGCCCAAGACATGAGCCCATGTTGTTGTTCTCAGGTGCCAGGCTACAATTTAGTAGATTGCAAATGTCATTTACATCAGAGCCAGTTGCACAATCTGTACATCTATAATTTCACAATATAGGGAAAATATTTAAATCCATGTTCTTCCTCTAGAAAATACTTAAACATTGAAACACATGATTGTGTGTCCTGTTTTGAAACCTCATTCTGAATTTACCAACTATTTTTAGTAAGCCATCCCAAAGTCAAAGATCTCATAGTCAAGAAATTATTTGTATCTATAGTGAAATAGATTTAAAATATTTCCTTTTATTCTATTTTTTATCTAATACAGTTCATATAATCATTGTACTATTGGATACACACACACACACACACACACACACACACACACACACACATATATAAAACAAAAACCTAAGAATTTATTTTTTAAATTCCTCATGCATCTTATATCATCTTTTTGGTGAGAATTTGCAGTTTACCTCTGTAATTATACTGTACTTCATTAACTGGAACAGATGAGTTTGTCAATATCTTAATTAGAATAGTAAGACCATCTCATGATTCTTTTTGTAACTTTTATTGTAAATTGACAATTTATATATATTTGTAGGGTACATAATGATGTTATGACTCATGAATACAATGTGCAGTAATTAAATCAAGCTAGCTGACATCCATCATCTTAAATACTTAACTTTTGTTTGTGGTGAGAATATTTGAAACTTATTTTCAGCAATATTGAAATATACGGCCCTTCTATTATTAACTACGCACCATGCTGTGTAATAGACCTCAAAACATACTTGTAGGATTTGATGCTTTCTATATTTTTTGTTTTATTTTAGCCATTCAGTTATAATTCAACCATAGTTTTACAAACAACTTCCTTTCATACCCAGTGTCTACCATTTATGTTACCCTAAAAATTTAAACCAATTAGAACTAATATAATTTATTCTTATTACTATAGTTTATTAAGAGTATTGTAATCTGGGCATGGTGGTGCATGCCTGTAATTCCAGTACTTGGGAGGCTGAGACAGAAGGATTGAAGGTTTGAGGCCAGCCTCAGCACCTTAGCAAGACCTGTTTCAAAAAAAAAATTAAAAGGCTGGGGATGTAGCTCACAGGTAGAATGCGCCTGGGTTCAATCCCCAAAACCAAAAAAAAAAAAAAAGAGTGTTGTAGATTTGAAAATTTGAATTAAATTGTACATTGGCTTAATATTATCTACATATTTTTATTAGAATTACTTGGTCAGTCAACATCTTCCTCCGCATTTTTGACCTACCTAGATATTTTATTACGGTTATTTGAACATGACCAGGGATGACAAGCAAAATATTTAGCACTGAGTTGGGCACAGGCCAGACCAATTGAATGGTTTCTGGAGACTCCTTGCTGTTCTAAGCAGAACCCCAACAGTTATTGAATAATGGTGAGATCTTATTTCCTAGTAGGGAGGTGGCAGAGGGCTCTTTGAGGGCTTGGGATGGCAGCTGTGCACCAACTAGACTGGAAGTGCTTCCATATTTATCAGGCAGTATGACATACCAGTGCCTATTCACGTATCAGCTCTGAGCCTAACTCACTAGGCAAATAGTTGAGCACTGTGAGATTCTGTAACTTTTTTTCTTACATAAGGTACACAGATTATACACATATTTGGGAAATGGTTGACTCCTCACCAAACCTACCTCTTAATATCACATGATGTAGCCTACCTGACAATACCACCTGTGACATTCACATGGTCTTATTTTCCTGAGTTCCTTTACTCTTCCCATAAATGTTCCTCTAATCTTTTCCCCATCTGATTTTTTTTTTTTTTTGGTACTGGAGACTGAACCCAGGGGTGTTCTGCCTAGAGCCTATACCCCTGACCCTTTCATTTTTTATTTTGAAATAGGGACTCTCTAAGTTGCCAAGGTTCGCTAAGTTGCTGAGGCTGGCCTTGAACATGCAATCCTCCCAAGTACTGGGATTATAGATGTGTATCACTGTGCCTGGCTGACTCTTTTTCTTAATAAATTTTCTGTTTTAACGACATCATTAATTTTGTTGATTTCTCTTATATTTTCACATTTAGATTTTGGAAAGCACTTTTAAATTAATCAAGGAGGAAATAATTTATTTAGCCTTGGTTTTGATCATTGGCGTAGTAGGAGTCTAGAATCACCTTACCAGAAATTAGACTCAGAATTGTTGTCAGAGCAATAGCTACTATTGCTCTGGAAAAGAAAAGGCAGGTTCTGCTTGTGAGAAGTTTATTATCCACTTGGACAGATGAAATCCCTGTCCAAGATGACAGGGAAACAATTGTTTGAAATAGAAAAAGTCAACCTCAAGTTCTGCTGCCAGGATGGAAGTGATTGTAGTGATTAACTGATGAGAGTGAGAACTGGCAGTCTGGCTGAGACAAAACACACATGAGGCACCAGGACAAATGTAGCCTGTTGTGTGCATGTCCCTGACACATGGACTCTACATTTACTCCCACTTCAGATCTGGAAAAGAGACAGGCTGGTGACTACTAGCTCTCCCACATCAGGACAGTTAAGTGCTTGTGTTTTCTTACCCTGACCTAGTCTCTCACCTCGGAAGTTCCGTCTCCTTGGAACCTCAGGAACCAGATTGTCAGATTTCCAAGTGATGAGCTGGGTGTGTTGGTGCACGCCTGTGATCCCAGTACATGGAACACTGTGACAGGAGGATCACAGGTTCGAGGATAGCCTCAGCAATGTAACTATACTTTTAGTAATGTAGGGAGACCCTGTTTCAAACACAAATAAAAAATAAGATAGGGCTGGGGGTGTAGCTCAGAGGTAGAATGCCCTGGGCTCAATCTCCAGTACAAATAAAAAAAAAAAAGTCAGGTGGGGAAAAGATGAGGGGAACATTTACAGGTAGAATAAAGGAAAAAATAGGAAAAAATATAAAAATATTTCTGAGTGACGAATACAAGCATTTTGTGAAGCTTATTTCTTTAGAGTCATTTCTTCCAGGATCACTTTGCCAAACTGAGCTGCTAGGAAATAGAAAGTAGCTAAAAATGTACACTAGTATATCTCTTGTCCAAGCTAACTCATGGCTGGCCAGGATTTGAAGTGATTTGTTTATTGTTTAGTACACTAAACTAGTTTTGTAGTAGAAGCCCAGGTTTGCTCCAGTTCAAACATATATAGGTATATATGTGTGTGTATACATTTAAATTATTTGCATGCATTATATATACATTATATATATATACACATTTTATATATATATAAATATACACACATATATATATATATGATTTTTTAGGGTGATGTTTTTATAGCCTCAAGTGTTACTCAGAGGAGTTTCTGACACTCAGCAATGCTGAGCATTTCTTAATAGTTCTGTTTTATTCTAGACAAATAATTGAATGTGTAACATAAACTGTCTTTTGGCCAATCCACTTATAGAAAGGAAAATCACTTTACGAGTTCATTTATGTATTTACTACTTACCGTATGCTGAACACTCTTCTGGTGCTGGGGAGACCACAGTGAATCAAACGGCTGCTGCTGTGTTAGAACTTACATTTTGTGGGGTAACACAGACTGTAAACAGGCAATCACATACAAAGTGCCAGGTGCTATCAAATGGAAAGTAGGGTCTCATCAGAGAAATGAGTGTGTGTGTGTGAGGAGGGTGCAGGATTTGATTTTTCTTTCTTCTGATCTTCTGTGCTCAGACTGTTACCCACTTTGATGTCATAATTTACATGGCCTATTTTAAGTAAAGGTCTTTAAGAATTGTAGCTCCCACTCCTGGCTTGTGGGCTTCTTACTTCTCTACTGTCTGAGCTGGCAGATGACTGAGGCATTGGATATCTTGTAATTGTTAAATGTATTATAGCCACCCATTTCCTGTGCAGGGAGTGATCTTCACAACGGCATCGTAGGATTCAGCGAGGAGTCCCAGCATGGACTAGAACTGGGGGAAGGAGCAGATACGAGAAGAGTGCGTCTTGTTGTCACAAGGCAGCCAAACAGGTGTGTGTGTGTGTGTGTGTGTGTGTGTGTGTGTGTGTGTGTGTATACACAGACAATGTAACATCCTAATTAAATACTGTGTTTAACTGAGAGTCCTACAAGTGGAGGCAGGATGAAATATTGATAGCAGGTAGCATGGAATTTGATGTGTTAGTTTTCAGATGCTATAGCCCTTGATCTATGGTTTAGCACATTTGGTTTATGATCATAACATATTGCTGCCTTGAATGTTTTGTACTTCATGAAATCCCATACAGATGTCAGGTTATGTAGGCCATCACTTTATCACATTTACTATTCTCTGAGGACTCTGCATACCATTACACTCTAAAGGAGACTTGGAATATCAAAATCTCACTTGCATCTTAATAACATAGCAACATCTTTGAATGGCCATCAGAGAAATGTCCTTGGTATGCTCACATGCACATGAATATCTGCTGTATTTTCTGTTCTGGGCCTTAGTGTTCTAGAAAACCGTGGGTCATCTTTTGCCCTTTATTATTACAATAACAACCATTTTTAGCAGTAAGTCGTGTTTCTCCTTTAGGGAAATTCATGTTAAAAGACAAATGAGAAGCATTCACTTGAAGTCAGGGTTCTTTATATTTTTATTTTCACATTTTTGGTAGAAACATATTATTTGTTTTCACATTCTTGATACAGAATAGTTCCAGAAATGCTATTCATTACTGAATAGCGTATAGTCAATGAATACTCTGTAAACCCTGAGCCTTAATCTTCTTACCTGTTATGGGGAGAATTGGTCATTTTCAGCATCACTGGTGATAAAGTAGGAGCTGCCTGTGGGTGGAGGGTACAGTTCGGTACAGTGATAACCCTCTGTTGGACACTGGATATCCACTTAGTCACTGTGTTCCCTTGGGTTTGCTTTGTTCACAGGGCCTTTGAAGATGTTCAGGTATTTTGGCGAGTCACACTTGATAAAACAGCCACCGTTCTCCAGAAAGAAGGGGTGGACCTGATGGATGGACTTGTGTCTGTGTCAGGAACCACGGCCTGTAGAAGGGGTCAAACATGGTGCTTTATCAACCTTGAACTCAAATCAGAGAAGGTAAGAGATGATGAGGCACCATGTTGTCGACTTCTGATTTTGTTTATTTAAAATTAATTGTATTGAAGCATTTTATTTAACCTTAAACAGATTGTTTATGTGGAAATTCTTTGTGTCTTGCCTAGCCATAATGCATAAATCTCTTTCCTGGACCACAGACTTTGACTTAGAACTTACTACACTATGAGTTTTTATAAATAAGCTTGTCGGTTTTTTCCTTTTTTGTTTCTTGCCATTTCAGGGTACTCCTTGGCCCAGCCACTCATTATGGAAATGATTCCTTGAGTCATTTTCAGCCAGATTAGTATTTCTAATTATTCTGAATGTTTCATGTATTGCTGTTATAATATACATATATTTGAGGGAGTCCAGTTTCAGTCTGCCAGTGGCACAGAGATCAGGCCCTGAAAGCCTTTGGATACATTTATATTGGTTCATTTTACACATGGCACCAGGAGAGGGGCATTCCCCTCCTCTATCCAAGAGAATCTGCATTATGTAAATGATATTAATCACTGATGACTTAACAGAACTTTACAGAGCATTTAAAATGATGTGTATGCTTTACTAATTATATTTTTTTCTAATGACTATTCTGTAAAACTTTAATACTTTGCTGCTTATTCAGTAGTTTCAGATATTTAATAAAATAACTAGCCACCAGATTATGAAAATGTTCAAGATTATATAACAGCTTCTTTGTACTTGTGATACACTTTAAACAGAGGAATGAAGGAAAAGGATTTTTTCTTATGAAAATAAAAAAGGTTTTAAAAATTACTATAGCTCCAATATGCATTTTCCTATCTTATATTTTATACCTAAGTATTACCTATCCAGTTCAAATGACTTTTATATCTGATAAACTAATACCTACATAGTGATATTAAATGATTAAGTATCACTCATCCAATTCAAATTACTATTCTCTCTGATGAACAAATATGTAGTGGTATACACAAGGCAGGTTCTGCAGCCATATTCTTCTAGAGTGGACTCTGAGAGATGATTTGGATGTCTCAGCAGACTAATCTAACTTTTGGCCTAAGAACCATCTTCTTTATTTTTTTGTCAAAGAAAGAACTCCAATTATACTGAATTTTTTTTCTGGTAGTCCACATGGTGGTTAAGGATTTGGCTCTGATCATAGAAGACCTTGGTTCAAATCTAAGCTCTTCAGCTAAATAGATGAGTGACTTTGGACAAATTGCTTAGCCTTTCTGAGCCTCCAGATATAAAGGGGTTTATTAGGTAGACTAAATGATATAAAGGAATGAGAGGCTATTAGCACAATTCTTGGCAAGGAATTGCCCCTTTATAAGAAACGAATGGTATTGCCTTTATTCAGAACGGATGGGAGTGACTTCAGTAATAGCTACATCCACACGTGTGATCGAGGGTTACAGATACTGCAAACACAGCAAACTCATCCAGATCACTCACACCACTGATCAATGGTGATATCTCCTCTCCTCAGTCCAGGCTCCTGACCCTCAGGTTTAAGTTTTCTTTTGCTCTAGCCTATCTCTATTTATTATCTGTACAGCTATTCAGTACTTTCATTCTTTTTTTTTTTTTTTGCGGTACCGGGGATTGAACCCAGGGGTGTTCTACCTTCGTGCTACACCCCTGGCCCTATTTTTTATACTTTATTTTGAAACCGGGTCTCACGAAGTTGCGGAGGGCCTCACTAAGTAGAGAGAGAGAGAGAGAGAGAGAGAGAGAGAGAGAGACAGGGAGAGAGAGAGAGAGAGAGAGAGCAGAGGCTGGCCGCGAACCCGGATCCTCCGGTCTCCGCCTCCCAAAGTACTGGGATTACAAACGTGTGCCACCACGCCTGGCTCAGTACTTTCATTTTTAAGCTTGAAGAATTTAAGTGACTTGCTCAGTCCATTACTGGGCCAAATTTTGGACCCATCTCTTGAATTTCAGTTCACTTGTCCTTTCCCTGATGATTTACCTTATGGATCTATATTAGCAAAATGTATAAGGTAATAATTAACTTAGAAAGCATGCTTTCAATCCATGAAATCTTTTAAAATTAAGCAGAATGTTTAGATATTTGTTGGAAATATTTTTAAAATATTTAAGCAAAATATTTTTTATTATCACTTCGATTTTCTGCCTCTGAGCCCAGATAAAAATCATTTTATGCTTATTGGGGCAAAAAATTACCCTGGAATGCATCTCACCTAACCAGGAGAGCAATCTGCTAGGAATGGGTTCTTGTGAGGTCTCTGATCATGTGTAGGACTCTAAAGACATTCAGATACGATCCGCTAGTCTTGTTTCCCCAGTAGACTCCAGGAATATTGTTTGAATAGAATATGTCTTCATTTGACTGGAAGGTGCCTTTTGCCTAGTCTCATTATGTGTAGGCACCCATCTGTATGCTGCTCAATTTAGATGGCTCTTTACTTAGATTATAACATATTCTTTTGACTGTAAGTGGTTGTAAGTAATGTTCTAATCATCATCACAATGAAAAGGAATATTTTACTGGAAAACAAAGACAAGAGTCTCTGTTAGAATGCAATATGCTAAAATCTTCAGTTAAAAGAAACTATTGTGAATTCAAGCTCACTTGGCCATGTGGGAATAATAGCTCTTGAATGTAGTTATGCATACTTTCCTAGCGCTTCACTGTATTGTATTTGCCAAATTTGGTTTCTCAAAAGTGGGAAGAGTACAGTTATTTCCATATTTCAATATTTACTGACAGTTGATCAGAAAGAGTGAAGGATGATATGTGCCATAGGAAAGATAAACACATTTCTTCAGGCAGCAAAATGAGATTAAGGATGTTTGCTATGTGACTAAGTTATGACTTATTCTTAGATAATACTGAAGGGTTTGATGTATTATTTCATCACATAATAATTATCATTAAAATGATCACAAAACAAATAATGAATTAAAGCCCTTAATGATAGATAAAAACGAAGCATTGTATCAAATTAGATAATGGTACGTGCAGTTGAAAACCCACCAGTTTAGCTTCTTTGAGTTATGCTGGGAAGCTAACAACATTCCTCACATTTTTAGATTATTGTGTAAGGAGTGAATAGTTAGTGAAAATAGGTGATTGACGGTGTGTTATAAAATTGAATTTAGGCTTTAGAAAATAAATTATTTGAGGTTGTGGAGAAAGAACAAGGGTGGAACATGAGCAAACTCTAACCAGCAGAGTAAATTTAGTCTTACTTGATACTGAATTTTGTGAAATTTTGAAAACTACTTGAAATAACAGAATTGACTATTATCAGATATTTTGTCATATTTATTTAAAAATAAAAGATATAAAAATAAAATCTTACTAAGTTGAAATACTTTTATTCTCTATCCTCAGTGTTACTCAGCTCCACACATTGCCCTGGTCTCCACCCGCCCCATCCAGCTGAGGCAACTGCTGTCCTGTGCTTTTCTTTTTTTTGTTTTTGTTTTAAATCTTTGCATAAATGTTCACTGACTGTATGTAGTAAGCCTTATATAATCTTTAACTTTACATCTACAATATCATGCTCTCTCTCTCTACACACACACACACACACACACACACACACACACACACACACACACACAATTTTGAAACTTGTTATTATGTTTTGAGATTTACCTGTGTTGAAAAAATCATGAACTAGACCATTATATTCTTTTTAACTACTTTATAGAATTCTGTTGTATGAATACATTTTATTTATCCTTTCCTTATTGAATTATATATAGCTTGTCTCTTGATATTGATCTTCCAAAAG
>PVJS01050538.1:0-14278 GCA_004027185.1 Glis glis | reverse complement strand
CCGCAAAAAAAAAAAAAAAAAATAGGGCTGGGGGTGTAGCCCAGAGGTAGAATGCCCCTGGGTTCAATCCCCAGTATCGCAAAAAAAAAAAAAAAAAAATTAAAAAATAACAGCCAGGTGTGGTGGCGCATGTCTGTAATCCCAGTACTTGAGAGGCTGAGACAGGAGGATCACAGGTTCGAGGACAGCCTCAGCAAGTAGTGAGACTCAACCGAGTGAGACCTTGTTTCCAAATAAGAATTAAAACCGGGCTGTGGGTGTAGCTCGGAGGCAGAATGCCCTGCGTTCTATCCCCACTCCTCCGCCGCGTGCTCCAGCTGGTCCTCAACCCCACGGGGACAGCCATCATCCCGACATACCCAGCGTGATCCCATTAGGCCACTGGATGTCCTCCGTCACCAGCGAGTAGATGTCCACGCCGTTCAGGCCACCTTTCTCGATCTTGGCGGGGGTCCCCCAGTCTGTCCAGTACATGAAGCTGGTGGGACAACAGGGAAGACAGAGATGAGGATGAGGACGCTCAGCGGGAAGGGTCCCCGCCAGCGCCGGAGACGGGAGGCCGCCGGGGGAGTCCCGCACTGGGGACTCCAAATTCACCTTTTTTTGTGGGGGGACTGGGGATTTTGTAGCACTTGGGAGGTAGCTTTCTACCTCCGAGCTACACCCCCAGGCCTATCTTTTTTTTTTTTTTCCGTACTGTGGATGGAACCCAGGGGCATTCTACTTCCAAGCTAAACCCCCAGCCCCATTTTTTATTCTTTTTATTTATTTATTTATTTATTTATTTATTTTGCAGTACCAGGGATTGAACCCAGGGGCGTCCTACCTCCGAGCTACACCCCCGGCCCTATTTTTTATCCTTTATTTTGAAACCGGGTCTCACGAAGTTGCAGAGGGCCTCACTAAGTAGCTGAGGCTGGCCGCAAATATGTAATCCTCCTGTCTCAGCCTTCCAAGTACTGGGATTATAGGCATGCACCACCACGCCCGGCTTCTTTTTTCTTTTCTTTTCTTTTTTTTTTTGCCAGCCTCAGCCACTGAGTGAGACCCTGTTTCCAAATAAAAAGTAAAATTGGGCTGGGGGTGTAGCTCGAAGGTAGAATGCCCCTGGGTTCAATCCCTTACACACAAAAAAAATTGTTTTTGTTTTGAAACAGGGTCTCTCTAGTTTGCTGAGGCTGGTCTCGAATCTGTGATCCTCCTGTCTCAGCCTCCCCAGTACTGGGATGGCAGGCGTGCACCCTCGAGCATTTCTCTTGTTCCACGAGGATGCAGGTCCCGCGGGCTCCCTCTGCACCCACAGTTCGGTCCCTGCAAGCGCCACTTTAACTTACTTTCCCCTCCCTGCCCTCCTGTCCCCAGGTCCCCTGCTCGGGGGCCAAATGTGCCCCTCCCTGCCATTGCTGCTGCCACCGGGGCTGCCATCTTGGGTTGTCAACACTTCTTTGCAATTGTGAAATTCCCTGTCACCTGCCCAGGTGAAACGTGGAGCCCGACAGGGGCAGAGTATGCATTGCGCAGGGGGCAGGCAACGCCTCTTGCCAGGGGACATGGGTCACCTGCTGTGTCCAGGCCCTGAGGTGTTGGGTCAGACACGGGATCCTGTAGACACGCGGCGACTGGTCCCCACGGGATGATGACCTTCAGTCACCCCCCGTCCCAGAGTGCCACACACACAACTCCCCACAAGTAACTTAAAGTAAGACCTGTGGGGTTTTTTGTTTCATTTTGGGGGTTTTTTTTGGTATTGGGGGTTGAACCCAGGGGCATTCTACCTCCGAGCCACGCCCCCAGCCCTATTTTATTTTTTAGTTTGAAACAGAGTCTTGTTAGGTTGCTGAGAATCTTGCTAAATTGCTGAGGCTGGCCGCAAACCTCCAATCCTCCTGTCTCAGCCTCCCGAGTACTGGGATTACAGGCATGCACCACTGCGCCCAGCTATAACCTGTGGGGTTTTTATTTGTTGTTGTTATTTTTGTGGTGCTAGGGATTGAACCCAGGGGCATTCTGCCTCTGAGCTACATCCCCATACCTATTCTTTATTTTTTAGTTTGAAACAGGGTCTCACTAAGTTGCGGAGTGCCTCGCTAAGATGCTGAGGCTGGCCGCGAACCTGCGATCCTCCTGACTCAGCCTCCAAAATACTGGATTACAAGCGTGCACCACCACACCCGGCTCCTCCCGAGTTTTTTTTTTTTTTTTTTTTGCGGTACCGGGGATTGAACCCAGGGGCGTTCTACCTTCGCGCTACACCTCCAGCTCTATTTTTTTATGCTTTATTTTGAAACCAGGTCTCATGAAGTTGCGGAGGGCCTCACTAGGTAGAGAGAGAGAGAGAGACAGGGAGAAAGAGAGAGAGAGAGAGAGAGCTGAGGCTGGCCGCGAACCCCGATCCTCTGGTCTCCGCCTCCCAAAGTACTGAGATTACAAGCGTGCGCCACCACGCCCGGCCTCCTCCCGAGTTTTCGAACCCCCGTCCTTCCCCTTCCTTCCCTCTGCACCCCTCAGCTTTGCAACACGCACCCATGAACCGGGTCCACCACGATGGCCCTGGGCTTGGATCCTTTCTGCTGGAACAGAGTCCTCCTCTTCACGCCCTTGGTGTCGGCCACGGACACGGTGCCCAGGACGGAGTCGGTCCAGTAGATGTTGCTGTGGATCCAGTCCACGGCCAGGCCGTCGGGGGCCTGGAGGTCCCCACTGATGACCGTGTCATACGCAGACAGGCCGGGAGTTTGGTCGATCTGGGTGCTGAGGTGGGAGGCGGGCGGAGTATCAACACCGGGAGCCAGCTCTCACCTGGGGGCCAGGTGGCAGGCCGGCCCAGGCTCACCTGTGGATCTATCTACCTTTCCTTCCCTCTCTCTCCCCCTTTCTTTCCTTTCTCTTTCTTTCCTTTCTCCCTTTCTTTCTTTCTTTTCTTTCTTTCTTTCTTTCTTTCTTTCTTTCTTTCTTTCTTTTTCTTCTTTTTTTCTGTTGAACCCAGGGGGGTTCTACCTCCTAGCTACACCCCCAGCTCTTTTTATTATGAAACAGATTCTCACTAAGTTGCTGAGGGCCTTGATAAATTGAACTTGTGATCCTCCTGTCTCAGCCTCCCAGTACTGGGATTATAGGTGTGCACCCCCACACCCAGTCCTTTTTTTGTAGTACTGGGGATGGAACCCAGGGGCCTTCTACAGCTCTGAGCTACACCCCTGGCCCTATTTTATTTCTTTTTTTAATTTTTTATTTTTTTCGTTACTGGGGATTGAACCCAGGGGCATTCTAACTCCGAGCTACACCCCCAGCCCTATTTTTTAATTCTTTATTTTGAAATAGGGTCTCACTAAGTTGCGGAGGCCTCACTAAGTAGCTGAGGCTGGCCATGAACCCAGATCCTCTGGTCTCAGCCTCCCAAATACTGGGATTACAAGGGTAAGGGTGCGCCACCACGCCCGGCTTTATTTCTTATTTTATTTTATTTTTGTTTGTTTTTTGCAGTACTGGGGATGGAACCCAGGGGCGTTCTACCTCCGAGCTACACCCCGGCCCTATTTTTTATCCTTTATTTTGAAACCGGGTCTCACGAAGTTGTGGAGGGCCTCACTAAGTAGCTGAGGCTGGCCGCAAACCTGGATTCTCCGGTCTCTGCCTCCCAAGTACTGGGATTACAAGAGTGCACCACCACGGCCGGCCTTTATTTTTTATTTTAAAACAAGGTCTCGCTAAGTTGCAGAGGCTGGCTGTGAACCTACGATCCTCCTGTCTCAGCCTCCCAATACTGGGATTATAGGTGTACACCACCACTCCCAGCTCTTTGTAGTTTTTATTTGAAAACAGGGTCTCGCTAAGCTGCTGAGGCTGTCCTTGAACCCATGATCCTCCTGTCTCAGCCTCCCAAGCGCTGGGCCGACAGGCGTGCGCAGTGGCGCCCGGCTCACCTGTAGATCTTTCTTTGGGACAGGTCCGACCAGTAGATCCTGTTGCTGGCCACCTCGGTGTCCAGAGCGACCACGTTCTTGAGGTTGGGGATGAGGCTGGTGTACTCGCTGCGGTCCAGCGTCATCTTCCGTACCTCGTGCCGGTTGGTGAAGAAGAGGTAGGCGATGGAGCCTGGGGAGCCGGGAGGGCGGTCAGCGGGGGCCCCTCGGTGGGCCGAGAGCACCTCTCCAGTCCCGCGGTCCCTGAGCAGGGCATTGGTGAACCCGAGGAGGGACACGGGCACAATAGGGCAGGAAGCACCCCCGGTGCATTAGCCACTCGCTTTAGTTGCTCTTTTTGTACTGGGGATGGAACCCAGGGGTGTTCTACCTCTGAGCTACACCCCCGGCCCTATTTTTTATTCTTTATTTTGAAACGGGGTCTCACAAAGTTGCAGAGGGCCTCACTAAGTAGCTGAGGCTGGCCGTGAACCCACACACACACACACACACACACACACACACAATCTGCAGATGCTTCATTCTCATGTAAAATGGCATAATATTTGCATAGACCCTATCCCCATCCCCCGTAGTCTTTACTTATTTATTAGCATACAAACAAATTGTGAGACCCCCCCCTCCGGCACAGGTGGCGGGATATGGGCTGGTTAGTCTGTGAGGGAGAGGAGTCATTTCCCTATCTCTAGGTTTGGGGGGCCCTGGGTGGGGGTGTCCCTCCAGGGTGATCAAGGCTGCAGAGATCCAAGCACCTGAAGTCAGGCGCGGCGGCACAGTCTGTCATCCTGTGCTTGGGAGGCTGAGACAGGAGGCTCACAGGTTCGAGGCCCGCCTCAGCAACTTAGCGAGACCCTGTTTCAAAATAAAAAATACCGCCGGGCGTGGTGGCGCAGGCTTGTAATCCCAGTACTTTGGGAGGTGGAGACCGGAGGATCCGGGTTCACGGCCAGCCTCAGCTCTCTCTCTCTCTCTCTCCCTCCCTGTCTCTCTCTACTTAGTGAGGCCTTCTGCAACTTCGTGAGACCCGGTTTCAAAATAAAGTATAAAAAAATAAAGCCGGGGGTGTAGCGCAGAGGTAGAACGCCCCTGGGTTCAATCCCTGGTACCACAAAAAAATAAATAAATAAAAAAATAAAAAATACCCAGGTGTGGTGGTGCACACCTGTAATCCCAGTGCTTGGGAGGCTGAGACAGAAGAATCACAGGTTGGACACTAGTCTTACTAATTTAGCAAGACCCTAGTGAGATCCTGTTTCAAAATAAAAAATAATATAAGCTGGGCGTGGTGGCGACACGCTCCGGGGGAGCCCAAGGGTGCAAAGGTCAGAGGGCGCAGGCACTCACCCGCCGCCTTGCAGGTGCCGGTGCGGGGGTCCATCCGGAAGCCCTTCTCACACTCGCATTTGTAGCTGCCCTCCAGGTTCACACAGAGCTGGCTGCACGTGCTGGGGTCCTGGCACTCGTCAATATCTGTCATGAGACACCGAGACCCCAGGGGCCACCTTGGCGGAGGGCTTGCAGAAGGAGACAGTCACTTGATCCCAAGCCCCTGCCCGGGCATGGCCGCAGAGGGCCCCCCAGAACACAATCCAGGGAAAGGTGAAGGTCGCCCCAAAATGTCGCTGACCTCGCCATCCGACTCAGAGGTCCAGATGTGAGGGCCAAGCTACGTCAGCGAGATTTCCTAATAACGATCCCGAGCCGACCTCTCGGAGGTCAGCGGTTACTGCGGGTCACGCCGCCGCGCACGGGTTCCACCAGGAGCATCCTCCCGGCAGCCCGGGAGGCAGGGAGGCTCCCGCCCACGGAACAGATGCAGAAACGGAGGCCGGAGCATCGGCTGGGGTGAGGGCGAGGGGGGACTCACCTTTGCAGATGTGCGGCTCCACCAAGTGGAAGCCTGCGGGGCACAGGCACATGTAGCCGAGCTTGAGGTCATTGCAGATGTGGGAACAGCCCCCGTTGTTGTCCAAGCACTCATTGGTCTCTGCGCGGGGCGGGGGACACGAATCAGCCACTCTGGGGACTCCAGGGACACCCTCGCCACACCGTGCTGCATGCTTTTTAAATTTTCTTTTTTTTTTAAGCCAGGCGTGGTGGCACATACTTATAAATAAGAAACGGCTAGGGGGTAAACCGTGGCACAAACCTCTAATCCCAGTACTTGGGAGGCTGAGACAGGAGGATCACAGGTTCGAGGACAGCCTCAGCAAAATAGTGAAACTCTCATTACCCTAGGAAGACCCAGTTTCAGAATAAAAATAAAATCAGGGCTGGGGGTATGACTCAGAGATAGAATGCTTTTTTTTTTGTTTGTTTGGCAGTACTGGGGATTGAACCCAGGGGCAATCTACCTCTGAGCCACACCCCCAGTCCCATTTTTTATTCTTTATTTATTTACTAATTTATTTATTTATTGCGGTACCAAGTACTGGGATTACAAGCATGCGCCACCATGCCCGGCACTAATTTATTTATTTTGGCGGTACCGGGGATTGAACCCAGGGGCATTCTACCTACGGGCTACACCCCCAGCCCTATTTTTTATTCCATATTTTGAAACAGGGTCTCACTAAGTTGCGGAGGGCCTCACTAAGTAGTTGAGGCTGGCTGCAAACCTGCAATCCTCCTGTCTCAGACTCCCAAATACTGGGATTACAAGCATGCACCACCATGCCTGGCTTATTTTTTATTTTTTTGCGGTACTGGGGATTGAACCCAGAGGCATTCTACCTCTGAGCTACACCCCCAGCCCTATTTTTTATTCTTTATTTTGAAACAGGGTCTCACTAAATTGCAGAGGGCCTCACTAAGTAGTTGAGGCTGTCCGTGAACCCGGATCCTCCTGTCTCAGCCTCCCAAGTACTGGGATTACAAGCATGCGCCACCATGCCTGGCTTATTTTTTATTTTTTTGAGGTACTGGGGATTGAACCCAGGGGCATTCTACCTCCGAGCTACACACCCAGCCCTATTTTTTGTTCTTTATTTTTGAAACAGGGCCTCACTAAGTAGCTGAGGCTGGCCAAGAACCTGGATCCTCCAGTCTCAGCCTCCCAAAGACTGGAATTACAAGCGTGTGCCACCATGCCTGGTTTTATTCTTTATTTTGAAACAGGGTCTTGCTAAGTTGCAGAAGCCTCACTAAGTCTCTGAGGCTGGCTGCAAACCTGCAATCCTCCTGTCTCAGCCTCCCAATTACTGGGATTACAAATGTGCGCCACCACACCCGGCTCACTATGATTTTTACTCAAGTCCCCCATATCTTTCTTGCCCCGGAGTCAAAGGTCCCTCAGGCTAGTGATGCACACGACCCCTG
Organism: Glis glis; assembly: GCA_004027185.1. Taxonomy (NCBI): domain Eukaryota; kingdom Metazoa; phylum Chordata; class Mammalia; order Rodentia; family Gliridae; genus Glis; species Glis glis. The sequence continues at coordinate 7,037 of PVJS01050538.1, read as the reverse complement.
CAGACACTGTGGGTGGCTGGGCTGGGGTCTCTCAACCCCCCCACCCCACACTACCTCTGCTCCTAGGCCCGGCTCCCTACACACGGCGGGAGCGCGGGCCAGGACTCACCGCACTCCTTGATGGGCTCGTCTGACCAGTCCCGGCAGTCCCGGGCCCGGTCACACACCTTGTCCATCGAGATGCACTCCCCGCTGTGGCACTGGAACTTGTTGGGTCCCTCGCACACCGTCACTACGAGAGCAGAAGAGGGTCAGCAGCTGCCTCTGAGCGGCAGGCCTGCTCAGCCCTCTTCAATAAAATAGTTCACTCGGGCAAGAACAGAGGCAAATATAATCAGTAGTTATATTTTGTAGGGTTTTTCTTGTGTGTGTGTGGTGCTGGGGATGGAACCCAGGGGCATTCTACCTCTGAGCAACACCCCCAGCCCTATTTTATTTTTATTTTGAAACAGGGTTTCAGTAGGTTGATGAGAGTCTCACTACTTGCTGAGGCTAGCCTCCAACCTGTGTTCCTCCTGTCTCAGCCTCCCAAGTACTAGGATTACAAGTGTGCACCACCACACCCAGCTTGCTCAGCCCTCTTTAATATAATAGTTCACTTAGTCAAGAATAGGTGCAAATACATTCATTAGTTGTATTTTGTAGTTTTTTTTTTCTTTGCAGTGCTAGGAGGAAACCCGGGGGCATTCTACCTCTGAGCTATACCCTCATACACCCTCAGCCCTGTTTTTATTCGTTTTGTGTGTGTGTGTGTGGTACTAGGGATTGAACCCAGGGGAATTCTACCTCTGGGCTACACCCCCAGCCCTATTTTTATTCTTTATTTTGAAACAGGGTCTCACTAAGTTGCGGAGGGCCTCACTAAGTAGCTGAGGCTGGTTGTGAACCTGCGATCCTCCTGTCTCAGCCTCCCAAATACTGGGATGACAAGCGTGCGCCACCACGCCCGACTATTGTTTTTTATTTTGAAACAGGGTCTCGCTAGGTTGCTGAGAGACTCCCTACATTGCTGAGGCTGGCTTTGAAGAGTGTGTCACCACACCCGGCTCCACCCCAATTATTTACTGAATACTTGAGACTCGAACACCCAGCACAAGAAGTAAAATGTCATAGCCAGGCGTGGTGGCACAGGCTTATAATCCCAGTACTTGGTAGGCTGAGACAGGAGGATCACAGGTTCGAGCACAGCCTCAGCAACATAATCAAGATCTTGTTTCAAAAAAAAAAAATGCAGATGGGCATGGTGGCGTATACACTTGTAATCCCAGTACTTGGTAGGCTGAGACTGGAGGATCCGGGTTTGTGGCCAGCCTCAGCTACTTAGTGAGGCCCTCCATGACTTAGCGAGACCCGGTTTCAAAATAAAGAATAAGCCGGGCGTGGTGGCGCACGCTTGTAATCCCAATACTTTGGGAGGCGAAGACCGGAGGATCCAGGTTCGCAGCCAGCCTCAGCTCTCTCTCTCTCTCTCTCTCTCTCTCTCTACCTAGTGAGGCCCTCCACAACTTCGTGAGACCCGGTTTCAAAATAAAGTATAAAAAAATAGGGCTGGGGGTGTAGCGGAGGTAGAACGCCCCTGGGTTCAATTCTTGGTACCGCAAAATAAATAAATAAATAAATAAAAATAAAAAATAAAAAATAGCGCTGGGAGTGTAGCTCTGAGGTAAAATGCCCCTGGGTTCCATCCCCGGTACCACACACACAAAAAAATACAAAAAGGGCTGGGGGTGTAGCTCGAAGGTAGAACACTCCCAGGTTCAATCCCCAACACCACAAAAAACAAAAACAGGGCTGGGCGTGGTGGTGCATGCTTGTAATCCTAGTACTTGGGAGGCTGAGACAGTAGAATTGCAGGTTCGAGGACAGCCTCAGCAAGTAGTGAGACTTTCCAACCTAGCAAGACCCTGTTTCAAAATAAAAATAAAATAGGGCTGGGAGTGTAACTCAGAGGTAGAATGCCCCTGGGTTCAATCCCCAGTACCGCAAAAAAAAAAAGAAAGAAAGAAACCGCTTCACAAATGGCATTGGACTGTGTGCGCATCTACGACCTCAAGGACAAAGCCCTGCGCACAGCAACTCACGCAACCCCATGCTCCTCACGTCAGAGGGTCAAGCGACTCGCCCAAGGACACACAGCTGCAGAGAAGTGACAAGTCAGGTCCTCCCCATCTTTACGGAGCATTTGGAGACAGCGAGGCACCGCAGAGGTGCACGGAGACCCGACGGCCAGTGCTCACCGTTGATGCAGCCGACTTCGTCGCTCATGTCCCTGCAGTCGTACTCGCGGTCACACTGCCGGCTGCCGTGGACACAGGTCCCATCTGAGCACTGGAACTCATCGGGGCGGCAGGTGGCCACCGCTGGGGAAGACAAAATCTATTGATTCTCTGGGAGAGAGGCGGCCAGAGGCCAAGACACACACACAGTGACTGGCCTCCGTCCACACCTGCTCTCCTCAGTTTCAGCAGCGAACAGCCACCTGCAGCCTCAAAATGTTCACGGAAGCCGGGCGTGGTGGTGCACACTTGTCATCCCAGTACTTGGGAGGCGGAGACCGGAGGATCCGGGTTCGCGGCCAGCCTCAGCTACTTAGTGAGGCCCTCCACAATTTAGTGAGACCCGGTTTCAAAATAAAGGATAAAAAATAGGACTGGGGTGTAGCTCAGAGGTAGAACGCCCCTGGGTTCAATCCCTAGTACCGCAAAAAAATTAATGAATTAATTAATTTAAAAAATTAAAAAATAAGCCGGGCGTGGTGGCGCAAGCTTGTAATCCCAGTACTTTGGGAGGCCCTCCGTAACTTAGTGAGACCCTGTTTCAAAATAAAAAATAAAATAGGGCTGGGGGTGTAGCTTGGAGGTAGAATGCCCCTGGGTTCCATCCCCAAAACTACAAAAAAAAAAAAAAAGAAAAGAAACATACAACTCATATTTCCTTCCACCCTCCGTCCCTCCCTTCCTTCCTTTCTTTTTTGTGGTACTGTGGATGGAACCCAGGGGCATTCTACCTCCGAGCTATACTTCCAGCCCCATTTTATTTTTTAATTTTGAAACGGTCTAAGTTGCAGAGGGTCTCACTAAGTAGCTGAGGCTGGCCTCAAATCTGCAATCCTCCTGTCTTAGCCTCCCAAGTACTGGGATGACAGGTGTGCGCCGCCATGCCTGGTTCATATGTTTCGAATTGCACACCATTCTTTTTTTTTTTTTTTGCGGTACCGGGGATTGAACCCAGGGGCGTTCTACCTCCGCGGTACGCCCCCGGCCCTATTTTTTATGCTTTATTTTGAAACCATGTCTCACGAAGTTGCGGAGGGTCTCACTAGGTAAAGAGAGAGAGACAGAGAGAGAGAGAGAGAGAGAGAGCAAGAGCTGAGGCTGGCCGCGAACCAGGATTCTCTGGTCTCTGCCTCCCAAAGTACTGGGATTACAAGTGTGCGCCACCATGCCCGGCTCACACCATTCTGATTATCAGTGAAAGCTCTGCAATTTTGGACCATCTAGTCCAGAATGTGAATCACCCCCTTTTCTGGGGGGGGGGTTCTGAAGGTTGAAGCCAGAGGCATTCAACCTCTGAATTATGCCCCCAGCCCTACTTTATTTTGAAACAGGGTCTTGCTAGGTTGCTGAGGGACTCAGTAAGTTGCTGAGGCTGTCCTCAAACTTGTGAACCTCTTGTCTCTTTCTCCCAAGTACTGAGATTATAGGTGTGTGCCACCACACTAGGCTAAGAAAGCCACCTTTCTTGCTGGGCCATTTGAATTGTGTGTGGGGGGGGTGCTGGGAATTGAACCCAGGGGCATTCTGCCTCTGAGCTACACCCCCAGACCTATTTTTTATTCTTTATTTTGAAACAGGGTCTCACTAAGTTGCAGAGGGCCTCACTAAGTAACTGAGGCTGGTGGCGAACCCAGATCCTCCGGTCTCAGCCTCCCAAGTACTGGGATTACAAGTGTGCGCCACCACGCCCGACCCGTTTTTTTTATTTTGAAACAGGATCACGCTAAGTTGATGAGGGCCTCACTGTGTTGCTGAGACTGGCCTTGAATCTGCAATCCTCCTATCTCAGCCTCCCAAGTACTGGGATTAAAAGAGTGCACCACCACGCCCGGCTTGAAATTGTTATGCACAGAAAGCCACCACTGGTCCCCCACTCGGGGGACTCAAGGGACAGTGACCGGCCCCCTCAGGCCCGTACCGCAGTTCTCCTCGTCTGACTTGTCCTTGCAGTCGGGGCCTCCGTCACAGTGCCAGCTGCTGTGGATACACTCGCCGCTGCGACAGTGGAACTCGAAGGTGGAGCAGGGGCTAGTGTGGGACACGGAGGTGTGCCGGCCTCCACAGCGCTGCGGCCACTCATCTGAGCCGTCTTCGCAGTCGGGGTCCCCGTCGCAGGCCCACAGCTCGGGGATGCAGGCGGAGTTGTTGCAGCGGAAGTTGGCGGGGCCGCACGTGGTCACCGGGCACGACTCCTCGTCAGAGCCGTCCAGGCAGTCCCGGTCCTGGTCGCAGACGAAGTGCCGAGAGAGGCACTTCCCGTCCCTGCAACGGAACTCGTCCTGGGCGCAGGTCTTGGGGGCTGAGGGGACAGACAGGAAGAGGCCACCCTGTCACCGTGGAGCCTCACCTCCCAACACCTGCCCATTCTACACTTGATCTTTTTTGTGTGTGTATGTGTGCGTGTGTGTGGTACTAGGGATTGCAACCCAGGGGCATCCTGCCTCTAAGCCACACTCCCAGCCCTTTAATTAATTAATTAATTTATTTATATATTTTATTTTATTTTTTTTTGCGGTACTGGGGATGGAACCCAGGGGCATTCTACCTCTGAGCTACACCCCCAGCCTTATTTTTTATTCTTCATTTTGAAACAGGGTCTCACTAAATTGTAGTGGGCCTCACTAAGGCTGAGGCTGTCCTCAAACTTGCGATCTTCCTGTCTCAGCCTCCCAAGTACTGGGATGACAGGCATGCGCCACCATGCTCGGCTTATTTTTAAAATTTTTTTGGTACTAGGGATTGAACCCAGGGGCATTCTACCTCCGAGCTACACCCCCAGCCCTATTTTATTTTTATTTTGAAACAGGGTCTTAGCCTGGCGTGGTGGCGCACGCTTGTAATCCCAGTACTTGAGAGGCTGAGACCAGAGGATCCAGGTTCACGGCCAGCCTCAGCTACTTAGTGAGGCCCTCCGCAGCTTAGTGAGACCCTGTTTCAAAATAAAGAATAAAAAATATGTCTGGGGGTGTAGCCTGGAGGTAGAGGGCCCCTGGCTGCGTCTCTCAGCAGAGCTCACCACTGGGCAGGGCCTTCCTCCCCCTGGTGACAAGCTGGGTCACCGAGGCTGGCGGGCCATGGCCACGGTCACCTGCAGCAAGCTTGGCGGTACTGTGTGTGCACAGAGACCCCAACAGGAGGCACCCTGCAGCACTGCCGCATCGTGACAAGATTTGAGGAGTGGAAGGGAGCTTGGTATGAACCTTGGTATGAACCCCCAAAAGGGGGCACCCAACCAGGAGCTGCCAGCCTGGGCCCTTGGGGGAACAGGCGTGACCCCCGCGCCCCGCGCCCCGACGACACTTACGACAGTTCTGCTCGTCTGAGCCATTCTCACAGTCCGCCTGGCCGTCACACCTCCAGAGGTTAGGAATGCAGCGGTTGACGCGGCCCCCACAGCCGAAGTCCCCGGGTTTGCAGGTGACAGACACTGTGGGAGAAACGAGATGACACCTGAGAGGGGACAGCAGTCAACTTCACCGGGCCCAGCTTCGCCAAGCAAAACTCCAGAACATTCCAGAAAAAGGATGCCAAGCCAGCTTTACGTGTTGAAACAAAGTGCACTGAATGAAGGTGTCAAAATCAGACATTAAGCCGGGCGTGGTGGCGCATGCTTGGCATCCCAGTACTTGGGAGGCTGAGACCGGAAGAACACAGGTTCGAGGACAGCCTCAGCAAGTAGTGAGACTCTCAGCAACCTAGTGATTACAGCTGTGCACCACCACACCCAGAATGTTTAAGAAGGGTCAGAAGGAGCAGAGTGTGGTGGAACACACCTGCAATCCTAATATTTGGGAGCCTGAAACAGGAGAATCACAGGTTCGAAGCCTGCCTCAGCAACTTAGCGAGACTCTATTTCAAAATAAATAAATGAAACAGGGCCAGGCTTGTGGTGGCTACCACAAGCGTAGTGGAGCACGCTTGTGATTCTAGTACTTGGGAGGCTGAGACAGGAGGATAGCAGGTTCACGGCCAGCAGCAGCTAATTAGTGAGGCCCTCCGCAACTTAGTGAGACCCTGTTTCAAAAATAAAGAATAAAAAATAGGGCTGGGAGTGTAGCTCAGAGGTAGAATGCCCCTGGGTTCAATCCCCAGTACTGCAAAAAAAATTAATGAATGAATTAAAAAAATTAAAAAATAAGCCGGGTGTGGTGGTGCACGCTTGTAATCCCAGTACTTTGGGAGGCGGAGACTGGAGGATCCGGGTTCGCGGCCAGCCTCAGTTCTCTCTCTCTCTCTCTCTCTCCTTAGTGAGGCCCTCCGCAACTTCGTGAGACCCGGTTTCAAAATAAAGTATAAAAAAATAGGGCCGGGGGTGTAGCGCAGAGGTAGAACTCCCCTGGGTTCAATCCCGGGTACCGCAAAAAAAAAAAATAAAAAATAAAAAAATGAAACAGGGCCAGGCATGGTGGTGCATGCTTGTGATCCTAGTACTTGGGAGGCTGAGACAGGAGGATTGCAGGTTCAAAGCCAGCCTCGCCAACTTAGTGAGGCTCTCAGCAACCTAGTGAGACCCCCATTTCCAAATAAGAAAATCGGGCTGGGGATATAGCTTAGAGGTGTAATGCCGGCCAGGCATGGTGGCGCACGCTTGTAATCCCAGTACTTGGGAGGCGGAGACCGGAGGATCCGGGTTCGCAGCCAGCCTCAGCTATTTAGTGAGGCCCTCCATAACTTCGTGAGCCCAGGTTTCAAAAATAAAGGATAAAAACTATGGCCAGGGATATAGCTCGGAGGTAGAACACCCCTGGGTTTAATCCCTGG
>PVJS01050537.1:0-14278 GCA_004027185.1 Glis glis | reverse complement strand
TTTTTTATACTTTATTTTGAAACCGGGTCTCACGAAGTTGCGGAGGGCCTCACTAAGGAGAGAGAGAGAGAGAAAGAGAGAGACAGGGAGAGAGAGAGCGAGAGAGCTGAGGCTGGCCGCGAACCCGGAACCTCCGGTCTCCGCCTCCCAAAGTACTGGGATTACAAGCGTGCGCCACCACGCCCGGCCTGTTTTCTTATTCTTAAATTTAAAAGTTTGGATATTTTAGAAATAAGCCTTTTATTCAATATGTGTTTTGTAATATTCTTTCCCAGTCTGTGTCTGTCTTTTCATTCTCTTAACAATATTTTTCATAGAATAAAAGTTTTTAATTTTAATGAAATCCAACTTAACCAGTTTTCTGTTTTATGCATTGCACATTGATATTATCTAGAATCTCATTGCTGAAACCAGTGTCACCGAGGTTTTCTACTATATTTTCCTGTAAAAGTTTTATAGTTTTGCATTAAACATTTAGGTCTGTGATCCATCTGAGCTAAATTTTGTAAAAAGTGTAAGGTCTGTATCTACATTCTTTTTTTGATAATTTCCACACGTGATATATTTGATTTTCTTTGGATGTTGTTAGTAACTTCTGCTTGTCTTTTATGATAGATCACAGTGATGTATCTTGGTATGAGTTTTGTTCCACCTCTTGTGTTGATCAGTCAGTGTGCAATGTCAATCTAGAAAATACTGGCATTCAGCTTTAAGAGGTATTTTTGTATTAGTTCACAATCTCTTCCCTCAGTTCCCCTGATGTCTTTCTGAAATTCCTGTTGGTCAGATGTTAGACCTTCTGGTTTGGTTCTCTGATTTTTCTTATATTTTTTTCTGCCATTTTTGTATCTTTTCATCCTCCGTATAACTTTAACTATTTTATCAAATGTGCTCTGACTCTTATTAAAAGTTTTATTTTTGTTCTCATTTTAAGTTCTATTCTTTATTTCTAATTAGATTTCACTGTGGTTTGAAAACAGATATTATATGATTTCTATTTCTTAAAATTTGTTGCAGTATATTTTATGGTCCTTTATGTGGTCTGTCTTAGCAAATGTTCATGTGACCTTGAGAATGTTTATTCTGCAGTTGTTGGATGAAGTAGTCTGTAGATATCCTTTATATCCAGTTGATTGATGGCATCATATGTTCCAACTCATTTTCTGCCTGTGGGATCTGGCCATTTTTTCAGAATGGTGTTGAAGTCTCCAACTAAAATAGTTGATTTTTCTGTTTTTCCTTGTAGTTCCATTAATTTTCGCCTTATATATTTTGATACTCTGTTGTTAGGTGCATGCACATTAACGATTATTATGTCTACTTGACTTCCTAATCATTATGTTACAGCCCCTTTTATCTCCGATAACTTTTCTTATCATGAAGTCTGCTTTCTCTGAAGTTAATAGTTATTCCCACTTTTTATTAATAGTGTCATCATGGCATATTTTCTCTATCCATTACTTTTAATCTAATATGCCTGTATATTTAAAGTGAGATTTTTGTAGAAAGCATATAGTTGGATCTTGTTTTTTGATTCACTCTTGACCATCACTAGCTTATTTTAAATTCTCACAAGCTTGTTTCCCCTTTCATTTTAGCCTCCTGGTTTTTGGGTTTTAATATTTTTTCTAATCTCATTGAGAATCAAGTAGGCCCCATTTACAATGGTGCAACCTATAATATTTCAACGTTATAGTGAGTTTAATGAGGTGTTAAGTGCATTTTCCCCCCATATTGACAGTTGAGGCCAGGGCTTCATGCATTTTAGGCAAGTACTCTTCCACTGAGCAGTATCCCCCAGTCTGCCTTTTCAACTTAAGTTTCAACTTAATGATATTTGTTTCCTGCATTGATTCTATCTCCACCGTTTTTTCTTTTTTAATTTCTGCCTTAGATTTTGTTCATTGACCTTTGTGTATATATTTCATTTTAAGCATGTGTTTGTAAAAAGAGGTGATGGCTAGAACTTGTAAATTGGTGAGTTTTGCCACAGGTTTATTGACCATGACCCTGGCTTCGTCATTGGAGGTCTCCCTCAATTGTCAACAATATTAGGATATTTTTCTCTTCTAGAGTAGAACTTGCCAGTCTACTGCTATGAAGGACATAAATCCAGCTAACAGCCCTTCTGAAGCTGAAATTCAGGAAGAAACTAAACTATTTTATTTTTTTCTTTAATTTTAAAGTGTTTTTATGTTCTTTTTTTATTGGTGCATTGTAATCATACATCTTGATGAAGTTCAGGGTGATAGAGGCATACAGGCACACAATACTTTTTGAGCCCTTTCCCAGTTCCCACTCTCTTTCCCCCCACCTTCTCATGCTCAACACATTGATTAGCTTTGATAAGTTTGTGTATGTATATCATGACCATTGAGTGTTTTCCTCCCCCCTCCCATCTCCCTCAGTTAGGTCCCCCCTTTCACTCCACTAAGGTTTCTCCTCCTTTTTTTGAAGAGTCTATCTTTTTCCCAGTGTATGTTTTTGGCTGCTTTGTCAAAAATCAATTGGCTGTAAGTGTGTGGATTTGTTTCTGAATCTTCTATTCTGCTCCATTGGTCTATGTGTCTACTTTTGTGCCAATACCATGCTGTTTTTATTACTATGGCTCTTTGAAGTCAGGTATTATATTTCTGCCTTTTAGCACTGTTATATACTCTGCCTTTTCTTATGTTTCCAAATTTGGTACCTCTTTGGTTCTGTTTCCTCAGAATATAAAACTCTTTTCTTTTTCCAGGGAAGTACAGAGGGAGTTGCTTAGGCAAAAAAGTTATTGGGGGTAGTTTGGAGAGAATAAGAAAAGTAAAATTCTAGGGTCTGACCACTCTTTACATAGACTTTCAAATAATTGTCTTTATTTCATTCTCTTTGGCCTCACCCTATACCATTCAGAAGTATCAGTTGCCTCTTCTTTGTGACCTTATCTTGCTTCTGTTGGTTTCCTCCTAAATTTGCAGATAAAGTTGTCATTGCTCTGCTAGGTTGGTCATCACTTGTTCATCTGCTTTTCATTTTCCAGAATTTTGTTGATAACTCTTTTGTCACCTGGAATCTCCTCTAGTTGTCTTTGCCTTCATCTTAGTGGTTTTTAGCAAATAGAAATGAAGGTAACATGCATTTAATATGTCATATTTAACCGTGTGAACTCTGAATTTTTTTTTAAAAGTCAATCTATTTTTCTTTTTAAAAAAAGGCATCTGATTGGCAACTATGTGAGTTCAGAGCCCAGGGAATACACAGATAATTAACTAAATTATCTGTGCTAAATTGCTTTGTCTCCATTTTTTAACGGATTGCATTATGTAGCTTATCTAAGCATCCAAAATAACCATTGGTGGGGGTTATATAAATTTAATGTGGGCCGGGCATGGTTGCGCACGCTTGTAATTCCAGTACTTGGGAGGCGGAGACCGGAGGATCCGGGTTCGCGGCCAGCCTCAGCTACTTAGTGAGGCCCTCCGCAACTCAGTGAGAACCTGTTTCAAAATAAAGAATAAAACATAGGGCTGGGGGTGGAGCTTGGAGGTAGAATGCCCCTGGGTTCAATCCCCAGTACCAAAAAAAAAAATTTAATGTGTGTTTCTAAGTGGTACTTTAATGTTCAAAATAAAGTATGTGAGAGAGTGTTGTATAAAGCACATTGTTAAAACATGAATATAAAGCAAATTTTTGCAAGGAAAAATATTGGATTGTAGAAAAGAAGCTCACCTTATATTCAGGGATTTATATTAGACACAAGGCAGTTAGTACTAAACCAGTAGGGAACATAAGTTAGGAGAAATAGAGCTAGGATAAAGTAAATATGGTAAGTGCCCATAAGAGATATGTACAAAGTAGAACAGAGAGGCTTCAAAACATACAAAGACTTAACCAGTACTTCATGGATTTTTATTCTTAGGTGAAAAATTAGATTATTTCAAGAGTTGGAGCTGAATCTAACGTTCAATAATGGCAACAGGTGATTTAAAAAGAAGCTTACGGAACCTAGAACAAGTGCTTCGCTTGCTAAATTATCCTAAAGATGTGGATTGTGTAGGGTAAGCTGTAATATCAAGCTTATTTTTATTCTCTTACTGTGTTAAATAGACTTGGTACTAGAGAGCTCTAGTATGTTTTTGAGCACATGAACAGATGAACATTGGTGTTTATAGTACTTTGGCTAGAGTGGTTTAAAGTGGGAGAGGGAATCTGGAGGGTCATGCCTCACCTAATTTGTATGGCTATAGTGTTAAGTTATAAATTATTGACAGCATTTCTTTTTTGGTTACCCAACTTTTGGAATTATACTCATTAAAAGTCTTTTTCTTTTTTCCCTAACAGTTTGATAAAGGGAGACACGGCAGCATCTTTGCCCATCATCAGCTATTCTCTTACTTCATACTCACCTTATGTAGCAGAGCTTCTGATGGAATCCAATGTAGAGCTAATAGCAAAGAATGATTTGCGCTTTATAGATACTGTCTATAAGGTATTAAGAGTTTATGAAACTAATTATTTTATAAGTTATTGAATGATTTTTAAAAATTAGTATTGTAGTAATAACTCCTTAAATACTGTCACATGTTACCTAACGTATCATTAAGCGATTTTGTCATTGTGTAAGCATCATAGAGTATACTTACTCCAACCTGGATGGTATAGCCTACTACATGTCTAGGCTGTATGTATAGCCTATTGTTTCTAGGCTATAAATGTATATGACACATTACTGTATTGTAGGCAATTATTGTATAACATAAGTATTTGTATATCTAAACAGAACCTAAACAGAAAAGGCATGGTAAAAATTTTAGGCAACAGGGATTTTTTACTTCCATTATAGTCTTCTGGGACCACTGTCATATATGTGGTCCATCAGTGACTAAAGTGTTGTTATGCAGCACATGACCGTATGTACAACATATATAGTTGAGAAGATATTGTCAAATGCATTTATCTCATTAAAATGCTGATCCTGTTAAAATTAAGATGCAATTCAAGTTTTATTTGTGATTGTTTCCTATTCTAATAAATTATGACCACCGACAAACCTTTATCATTGGTTATCATTTGTTCTTTTTTAATCAAATTTAGGAAAATTTGTATACTAGGAGAACTTACAGAGAAATGTAACTCTAGTTAGTAAAAGTTGTAGATCATAGAATTATAATCCACATAGTTCTCTATGAGCTAGCTGTAAGAAGGACTTTGAGAGCTGGGCATGGTGGCGCATGCTTGTAATCCCAGTACTTTGGGAGGTGGAGACCAGAGGATCCGGGTTCATGGCCAGCCTCAGCTCTCTCTCTCTCCCTGTTTCTCTCTCTCTGTCTCTCTCTCTCTACTTAGTGAGGCCCTTCGCAACTTCGTGAGACCCGCTTTCAAAATAAAGTATAAAAAATAGGGCCAGGGGTGTAGTACGGAGGTAGAACACTCCTGGGTTCAATCCCCGGTACCGCAAAAAAAAAAAAAAAGAAGGACTTTGAGATAATTTGTTAAGGTCTGGGCGCTTCTTCTATTATATCTACCTTAGTATCTACACTTCTTCTATATGTATATTGAATTTAATCTCGTGTTTGATTTTTAAAAAATTCTTATCATTAATTTTTGCTCAAGAAATGGAGTTGATTTTGTTGAAATGGCAGCTTTTACATGTAGAGTCTTTGTTTGATATTCCTGTTCTGCCTCTAATCCCAGAAAGCTTCCCTACAAGCTTAAGGGGCACTTATAAAGAAATTCCAGGGTTGCACACAGTAGAACCATGTAAACTACTGGTCTATTATATTTACAAATAAGATGGGATTAAAAAACCTACTGACTAGCTGGGTATGGTGGTGCATACTTGTAATCCCAGTACTTGGGAGGCTGAGACAGGAGGATCACAGGTCGAAGCCAGCCTTGGCAACTTAGCGAGGCTCTCAGCAACCTAGTGAGACCCTGTTTTCAAATAAGAAATAAAATTGGGTTAGGGGTGTAGCTCAGAGCTGGAATGCCCCTGGGTTCAATCCCCAGTACCAAAAAAAAAAAAAAAAAAACCTGCTGACTTGTCTGCAAGCAAGTAGTGGTAGAATTTTAAGCAAATTAGAACTATGGTTTTCTGACATCTAGTATGATATTCTAATGAGCTAAGGAGTTTTTCTAGTGCCTATGAGGATATTTGAACTTTTTGATGATTGACTGTATTTTTCCATCTCTCTGGACAGCCATCTCTCTGGCACAACCCTAGCTACCTGTTTTCCACCTGGATACCTCTCCTATCTGATCATGACTTACACCAGCTCTGTAAATCTCTTTAGTACCATTAGTTAATGGCTTGATCCTCCTTGTCTTCTCAAAGGTAGCTATTACTCTCCTGACCAGGTGGCCATTTATCATTTTCGATTAAAGAAAAGAATTGCTCCTAATTATTACATGAGTCTTTTTCCTCTTTGCAGCTTCTCCGTGATCAATTCAATTACAAACCAATTTTGACGAAAAAGCAATTTATACAATGTGGGTTTGCAGAATGGAAAATCCAAATTATTTGTGATATTTTGAATTGTGTGATGAAAAAGCACAAGGAGTTAAGTGGTCTTGATAAGGTAATTTTGTGAATAGATTTTAATGCTAATTTATGCTAAATGGCCCAGTATTTAATGTATAAAAGCACTATGCTAGATAGCAAATTATTCCATAGTATAATTACTGTATTATTCACAGATTTGGATAACCTTATAAGGCTTGATGTTTGCTTAAATATTAGTCACTTGCTTTTACATATCTGTGATTTTGAAATACTAGTCCTAAACAACAGTTCAAAGATAATGCCTTTTTTTATCACTTTTTAGTTTTCATGTATTTATATTTGTCTCATTTGTTAGTTATATTTCACATATGAATGTTTAAATGATAGTGGAATTAAATATATATCATGATTTCAGGCAAAATTTGTTATCTCCAATACCCTTTTTTTAGACTCCATCATTACAAAGAAAGAAAATTATTCCTGGTAAGTCAGAGCCTTGTTCAAGCAGTGAGAAGACATCTACAGAGCCTGTTGGCATCGACATCACTGGCAGGTTTATGACGTCAGGGAAGGTATGAAAATGCAAAGAAAGCCAGTCATGTAGTTTAAGAGTTACCTGTCCAGTGAATCCAATATGCGAGGTTCACTTCTCTGAATGGTACCTGGTGGAACATTCTAGTTAAATATTACAGTGTAGGGATTTTTAACAGCATATAACATAGATTGTTTCGGGAACATTTCTAAAGTTTTAAGAAGAGGATACAAATGTAAAATCAAACAAGCTTTAAATTTCTGATTTCAAATTCTGCCTCATTTCCCAGGCAAAATAGTGATTTAGAAAAAAATCTACATCTACTTTTAATTATGTATCTGGTCTTAAAACAAGGGAAAATAACACAGTGCCTACCATTAATAATAGCACTGGTTATATGTTACATTTACATACATTGATATTTCTTCTTTTCTTATACTTTTATTGATACAATATAATTATACTTCATAATGAGATTCAAAGTAATATAAACATACATGCCCATATTTCTTGGTGTATTTCCCTCTATATACCTGGCCCCCTTACATTGATATATCTATAATCAGGAGTATGAATTATCAAATGATTGGTATTCCCCAAACCTGGAATCAGATTTTGGTTGGTGTTTTGAATATTTTCTCTTTGTTGATATCTTTTCTGTCTTTGTCTTCTTTAAACACCTATGGCTAAATGAATCCAACATATTTAGATGTAGTTTATCTGTTTCCAAGGTAGATTTAAACAATATTATTTTATAATTATAAATGTACTTTCAGCTGTCTTCCATCTGAAGAAAACTTTAAAATTAAAGGATAGAATACCAAATATATAATCAATGTGTTAATTAGATATAAATAGTTGCTGGCTGAAGCAAAATCTACAGAATTTTTTTCCAACCTAATCTAAAATACATGAATTATAAAAATAAAATTTGTTAAAAAGATTTTTATATTTATATGCCTCTTTTTAAAGTAAAATTTTACAAAAGAGTAGTTTTTTTTTTTTTGTGGTACCGGGGATTGAACCCAGGGGCATTCTACCTCCAAGCTACACCCTCAGCCCTATTTTTTGTTCTTTATTTTGAAACAGGGTCTCACTAAGTTACGGAGGGCCTCGCTAAGTAGCTGAGGCTGGCTGCGAACCCGGATAGAGGCCTCTGGTCTCAGCCTCCCAAGTACTGGGATTACAAGCGTGCGCCACCACGCCCTGCTAAAGAGTAGGTTATTATGCCAGTAACTTTTTTTTCTTTGAATGTGTTGGTTTTACTCCAGGTAATGAGAAAAGCAATAAGACAAGGGGTTATTAGAGTCATGAATTCTCAATAAGTACTCATGGTTCTCTAAGTTATCTAACTTTTACTGGTTTTATCATCTTATTTTTATAACTGTTAAATGATCTGTATTGTGTATCCTTCCCCAACTAAAACATGTATAAATGGGGATTTTCTTATACCTCTTTCTTTAACCTTCATTGTGTTTAGCACAGGATTAGCCACACTGTAAGTACTTATAAAATATGAGTTGGTATAACTAAATGTACTTTTCAATCTTCTATTTCAGTTTGGGGGTTGAAGGGTAATCTAAATTGTCCTAACAAAGAAAACTGCAAAATTTCAAGACATTAGGTGTGTTTTTAGTTTTTTTTGTTAGCTATCAAAATTTAATGATTTACATCATATTTTTATCAGAAATTTGAATAAATATTAAAAGTTCTCAGATTTAGAGAACTTAGAATCTATAAATTCATTTCTTTATTTATAGGCAAAAGTTAAGTCAGTACTAAAGCAGATTGTCCCCTCCCAGTGTTTTATGCAGAATGCTATTTGTGACTTCTTTGTCACACATATTAAGTTTGGATAGTGCATATGCGGACTGTTCATAGGAAATAAAGTAAGCAGAAGAGCCCTGTGTAAATGCGCAGTTAGGACTTTCCCTTTGTGTAAGCTTGAATTGTTACCCAAAGGTCTAATATATTTTGATTTGTTTAGTAGAAAAGAACTGTAGAGTCCTACTCAGAGAACTAGTTCTTGATTATTTATAAATTATGTAAGACCCTTTTTAAAGAATAACTTTTATTATGGATCATTTTAAACATTTACAAAAGTACCCATCATCCAGTTTCAAAAAGCTATCAACTTTGCTAATCCTGTTTCATCTTTATTGAAACCACTTTTCCCAACATTTTGAAACAAACTGAGACATCATCAGATAAATATTTCAATGTTTTCTAGAATATAAGAATGCTTTAAAAATATGGATCACAATTTCATCATCACACATAAAATGCTATAATAATAATAGTTTGTAGTGTTTCAATATATTATATATGGTAATTTAACCTTTTAAAAATCTTTGATGGAAGATTGACTGCTCTTTTTTACTGTATTACAGTATGTTTAAATTACTGTATGTTTAAAGTAATCATAGGAGTAAAACCATTGAAGCACTTCTTACATATTTTTCTCCATGCAGAAGAAAGCTGTGGTGATCCGTCACCTGTATAATGAAGACAATGTTGACGTTTCTGAAGATACATTAAGTTCAGTAGCAGATGTGAATGAAGCATTTGATATGTCAGAATTAAAGGCTACTGAAATAAACCTTCCTGAAGTAAAGGTCCCTGAAATCAAGACTGAACAAGTAAGAATTTTGGACTTATTTCACAGATGTCACTATTTCTTACTTTGATATGCATGATTATTTTAGCATTTAAACTGTGGACTATATCTAGCCTTTGCATTACTAATCATGACATAATACATATGTTATCATTACTTAAGAGTCCGTAAGTCTTACTGAATATAATTCAACATATAATTTGCTGCTTCTATTTATGAGTTTGGCCTTGTATTATCAGTTATGCAAGAAAGAGTAAGAGGTGGTACTTGGAGCCAAGGAATTGCAATCTAGTGAGATAGAGATATAGTACTTTGTAGCACAGTGGAGATTCTCTACCACTTGTCTCCTATTCTGGTGAATGGAAAAGTTGGCACTTTTCATTTTTATTTGCCTTTTCATTTACCTTTCTGGATCTTTGCTGCTAATCTTTCTCTCTTACAATACCATTTCTGTTACTCTTTATTGCCACAGACCGCATTATGTGTCTGATCTCTACTGTTTCTGCTAATGCATCTTTTTATATCCTTATTCAATTTCTTGTGAGTTCTCTATGTATATACCGTATCTCAGTATACAACTGTCATTTATAAAAATTACCAGATAGCCATTGGGCTTATTACCTATTATATGCCATACTGAATAATCTGCTCGCATTGTGTCGTTTGATTATTTCCTGTTAGCTTTGTGCTTTGTGTTGTTACAAGAAGATAGTGACAGTTTTATTGTGCTACCTGGTATTATTTAAAGGAATTATGCAAGTTAATTCACAAGAACCATGTTAAGGTAGGTATTGTTATCTGTAGTTTTTAGACAAGGAAATGAAGGCATCAAGGTCATAGATTAAGTGTCTAAGCAGTCTGCTTCCAGAGATAGCTCTTGTAACTCTCATGCTGTCCGGCCTCTCCTAACTCTTGAAGGAAACAATGGAAATGGGAATGCACTGATTTAAAAGGAATTTCAGTTTATATGTGATTGTCTTTAATCTTTTTAATCATTTTAGGATATGAAAGTTAATCTTGAGATTACTGCACTACAGACTATGCTTGCTGAATGCCAAGAAAAGCTTAAGAAGTTGGCTTGCATAGAGAAAAGGCTAGACTGTTTGGAAGAAAAAATGAAAGGAAAAGTGATGGTAAATGAAACTGTCTGGACTAATCTTCTGAGTCGTGTCACTCTTCTGGAAACAGAAATGCTTTTATCTAAAAAGGTATTTTCTTTATCATGTATAGAATGACTCAAACAATGAAACATTTATTGTTATGTGTATAGTTTTTTGGAAATGCTAAATACAAGAATATTTAGATAATGGGAAAATGTTCAGTTAGAATGAATTCCTGTTTAAATATAGCCTGTTTTGTTGTTCCTGTTGTAGCTATTGTCTTTCTCTTCATCAAATAAGATAACCTGGAAAACCTATATATTGAGCTTTTAATTATTAGTAGTATTTGAAATACTTAAAATGAGGTAAGAATATATTTGACTCTATGAAAAGCTTGAAAATAACATCTTTCGGTCTTTGCAATTTGCAAGAAAAGTTGCAGAAGAGGAAAAATTAAAATTATAACTCTTCCTAAATTCAACCATATTGTATATAGTTACTAAATTTACCATTGTTTATTGAATCTGAGAAATTGTTTATATTATTTAGGATTTCTATTTCTGGTCTGTCTTTTCTTCCTAGAGAGTGAAAATTGGTAGAGTCAAGAAGCGTACTTCTGCTTCCACTTTTCAAAGATTATTTCTTATATATAGGAATGCTTACATATTGCTTTGTAAAGAAAATAATTACATTATTTACACATTTCCTGTGCCATCTTTATGTTTTATACTAGGCAGTAAGAATATAAAATGGTAACATTTTATTTTATTGTAAATATTTAACTATACTTTGCAGAATGAATATATAGGGGGTAACACAGTGAGTGACGATTATGCTTCTTGTAGTGACATGGATCTTCTGACATTTGGTAAGTTCTTAAATGGCATTAATACTACTAGTATCATAGGGGTTCTCAGAAAAATAATTTTTATGAGTATTTGGTAATTTTAATATTGTCAAGGCTTATATTTTCAAGAAATTGCAAAGTTCCTATAGTAATAATAATGAACCTATACAAGTTACTAAAGCCAAGGATTGCTTAAGAAGTAAGCTCACATATCTTACATAAAATAATATCTCACATATCTTACATCAATTCCAGTGTACACAGTTGTGAACTTTTAGAAATACTTTGTTCTTTTAATCATTCTAGAATAATGAAGTGCTCTAGAATAATGAAGTGCTCTAGAATAACAAAAACTAAGACCTCTAGAGTTTCTAATTTTTAAACTTAAGTAGTAAAATTCTTGTATGTAAATAATATAGATAAAAGAAAAATATTTGTCAGTAACTATGAAGTACTGCGTACCTCTTGTGTTTGAATAGTTCACTGGTGGTGATAAAATGAGAAAGATCCATAATTAGCCACAGGTGTTTTCCATGTGACTTTAAGCGATATTTCAGTGCAAATGAACATCAAGGATAAGATTTCTGGTGTTCAACAACAGCTTTTTTTTTTATTCTTTTGATTTTTTTTTTAAAGAAACAGGTCAAAATTGTATCTTGTGTTTATGATTAAATCATGTTTGTAGAAGAGATAGTTTGTACAATTGAGAATTCATCATGAAATTAAATTTTAGTATATGTGAATGTTAAACATCATCAAATCTTTCAGCTACTACATATATGATAACAACATTAGAGCACTAACTATGTGCTGGCACTCTCCTAACTGCTATATTAGCTCATTTAATTCTCTCAAGTAACTATGCAAGATGAGTACAATTATCATCCATATTTTACAGATGAGGAAATTGAGGTACAGTTAGATTAAGTAATCATGCCAAGGGTCACACAGTTACTGAATGGTGGACAGATTTGAATCCAGGCAACTCTGAGGGTTTAAGGAAGTGAGGGCTTCTGATGTGTTGTCTGGAAGCAGAAGCAATTTGATGATCAATGATAAGAATGAAATGGAGCCAAAAATCGGTGGAAAAGAAGCTCTAAGTACATTAGGGGGTAGAGGGCTCTATCTGGTCATTTTTGTGATTACCTAATATTCTTGTAAATATTGCATTTGTATTCCTTGTTTATACATGTTCTAGTTGGGGAAGGACACTATATAAATCATTACAAATACAAAATTTAGGGCATAGTACATATAGTTCCTGCTTAGTTTCAAATTATTCCTTAAAATTGCCTATTACCCACAGCTTCTACTAAACAGTCTCAATCTAGATAGTCTTCATATAATCTTGATCCCCAGGCTCAGGCTGATCGGATGGAAAGTAGGTTCTTACCCCAGTAAACACCAATCCAAAGCATGTTGAGCTAAATTATATTCTCTCTCATAGAATTAGGAATTGGGATACCAAGAATAGTTAACTAAGTTGAGTAATGTTGAGCCTGGAATAGGCTGGCTTTTTGTCCAAGTTCATGTTGATGAGTAATCAGAGAAAGCCATTCTACAGAGAAGAGCAGAGGAACGGAGCAAATGTTAAGAGAAATAGTCAAAAGAGACTGGCTCCTTATGAGAGAAAAGGTAGTCTTAGAGTTGTTTCAGTCCTCATTTATTAATACTTTAGCTTGTCCATAAAGGCTTACAATCAAACTGTCTTTATGTAAATCGGCTTAAATGGATATCTAATCTGGGTTTTTTTGACCTTGTTTTTGCAGCCAAACTGACTGTGACTACAGGGTATGCCTGTAGGATTGACTTGATAGAAACATGTCTTATCTGTGATGTTCCATAATTGAATTGTAGGAAGAATTTACCATTTTGTCAAATTAATGATATCAAGATACTTGAAATGTTAAGTTTTTTAGTTCTTTAGAAAAAGAAATCTGTGGATCTTGAATTTTAAGTATTATTTTTTCCAAATGTGTCAACTCAGTATAGGATGTTTCTTGCTTTTTAAAGGGTACAGATAGTAATAGTTGCCACTTGCCACAGAACAATAGTAAAAATTTTGTGAAATGGTTAGACATTGCTGGATGAAAGCGGCATGATAATTTCATCAGTATTCATTAGTTAATATAGATGCCACCATTTTAAGAACAGAGTATACATGAGTCAGCTTATATTTAAAAATAATTAACTTACCTATTTATTCAAACTGATTGCTATCATGATAAAGGTAATATTGCCTTTTTTTTGAGATCGGGTCTTGCTGTGGTTCCCATGCTGTCCTCAAATTTGTGATCCTCCTGATTCAGCCTCCTGAGTAGCTAGGATTTCAGGCATGTACCACCATGCCTGGCTGCCTATTCTTTTTTTTTTTTTTTTTTTTGGTGGTGGTACTGGGGATTGTATCCAGGGGCATTCTATCTCTGAATTATACCCCCATCCCTTTTAACTTTTTATTTTGAAATAGGGTCTCACTAAGTTAATGCATGCTGACCTGGAACCTGCAATCTTCCTATCTCAGTTCCCAAGTATTAGGATTTCAGCATGTGCCACCACACCAGGCTGCCTTTTGCAATTTTTATTAGCCAATTTTTAACATCTAGATCTCCACATGTAGGCTGTTCTCTCTTTTTTTTTTTTTTTTTTTTGCGGTATCGGGGATTGAACGCAAGGGCGTTCTACCTCCGCGCTACACCCCCGG
>PVJS01050536.1:0-14279 GCA_004027185.1 Glis glis | reverse complement strand
AAAAAAAAAAAAAAAAATTTATAATGAGGTCAGGCGTGGTGGCACAGGCTTGTAATCCCAGTACTTGGGAGGCTGAGACAGGAGGATTGCAGGTTCACAGCCAGCCTCAGCTACTTAGCGGATCCTATTTCAAAATAAAGAATAAAAAATAGGGCTGGGGGTGTAGCTCGGAGGTAGAATGCCCCTGGGTTCAATCCCCAGTACTGCAAAAACAAAGAAAGAAACAAATAAATAAATTTTATAATGATTATTGCTTGCAAAATTGATTATTTGGGGGGGTAGTAATAGAGATTGAACACAAGGGCATTCTACCTCCAAGCTATACCCTAGCCCTATTTCATTTTTTTGTTTTAAAACAAGTTCTTGCTAAGTTGCTGAGGGTCTAAGTTGCTGAGGCTGGTCTCAAACCTGTGATCCTCCTATTTCAGTCTCCCACGTACTGGGATTACAGGTGTGTGCCACCAAACCTAGCTCGAGTAATTTTGAGATTGACAGGAAAAACTTACTTGAAAAGTACCAAGAAGTTTGTAAATGTTTTTTACATTCAGAAAAACGATAACGTGGTGAGAAAAACAACCCAACATGTCTCACAGACGTAATTTTCTAATACCCAAGGGCACTGGATTTTCTCTTCTAGTGCTTATCCATAGAAATCGTATTCCCCACTGGGCTGTTTCCTCTGACACTGCACATTATCAGCTGTCTATGGTAAGAAGTCTTACTACAGTTGGTGGGTAACTGCGACAGTTTCAATATGGCCGTAGTGTATCCCCAAGGCTTCATGTGTTGGGAGCTCAGTCCTCATTGTGATGGTGTTGGGAGGTGGTGCAGATTTAAGAGATGAAGCCAAATGGGAAATAACCCGATCACTGAGGGTGGTGTCCTTGAAAGAAGTTGATGGCAGTTCTTTGGGGACTCTGGTTAGTTCATGCAAGAGGGGTTACAAAAGAGCAAGCCTGTCTTCTTGGTTGCTCTGGCTTCCTGTCTCATCATCTGATCACTCCCACTTACAGGCTCTCCTGCCATCATGTGATACAGTCAAGGGGACCCTAACCAAAAGCTAAGTTAACAGGGCTGCGTGATCTTGGAGTTCCAGCCCCCAAACTGTGAGTTAAATAAACTTCATTCTTTATGAGGAAGCCAGCCTTAGGCATTTCATTTTTAGCAATAGCAAAGAGACTAATACAGTAATTATTCAGGTAAATTACATACGGGAGAGTTTTAAGGATCTAAGCTTTAGGCATAATCTAGCTCACTATGGCCAGACATCTGATTTTTGGCAGTTTCAACTAGCCCTCCTCTCCCTCTTCAAAGCATCCCAATCTGGCTTCTTCAACTACCACTCCATCAAAATGGTTCTTGCAAATCATCTTCAGGTCATTACTGAAACCAAATCTCTTCAGTTAATTTCTAGTCCTCTCAACAGCATTCAACTCAACTGATCTCTTTTTCTGGAAATTCACTTTGCCCTTGGCTTCTATAACAGCCATACTCCTTTTAACTTCTCTGCTCCTTCTCAGGGCTCTTTCCAGCTCACCCTCCTCCTCCCAAATGTGAAATGTTTTAGAAGATTTCTTCTTAGATTTTTTGCTTTTCTCATTCTGTATTTTTTTCTTTGGCAAGAAGGGACGCTTGCCTATTTTTATGGCTTAAATTACTCTCAAATCCGGTTTCTGGATCCACACATCCCAACTGTCTATGCAACATATCCACTTCTGTGACACTTACTAATCTCAAACATACCATATCTCATACTAAACTTGTAATCTTCAATCCACAGCTGGGCTGAAGGAAAGCGATATTACGGTGAGAAAAAGGCCACAAATGGCACTTCCATCCATCTAGATGCACAAACCAGAGGCCTGTACAACTTTTATCTTCATATTCACCCAATTAATAGGCCCTACTGATTCTGCCTACTACATACCTGCCCAATCTGTCCTCCTCTCTCCACTTCCCACTGTCCATGCCCACGGTCAGGACACCACCATCCCCTGACTTGAACCGGAATATCCTTTTAAGTAGCAATCTCTCTGGGATCTGCTTTATTCTCCTAATTCCCTACTACAGCCAGATTCTGTCAATGTAAGTCAATCTGATCTTGTTTAAATCCTAATGGAGACCTTCTAATGTTCTTAGGATAAAATAAAAACATGAGCCAATTATCATCTGGCTTCCAGCCCCCTTGTGTCTGACCTTTCTTCACAATTTCCCCTTTTGATTTCTTAGCTCTAATCAAAGTGATCTTCTTTCAATTCCTACAACTGCCATGCTTTTTCTCACCTCCAGGATCATTTTCTCCTTAACTCCTCCACAGAACTTGTCCAAACTAGTTCTTTATTGTGATAGTGAATTTAAAGCATTTACTATTCAAGAAATGTTATCTGTTACTAATTAGAACGTAAATAGAAATTACTATCATAATGAAGAATATTCATAGCCGGGCGTGGTGGCACACACTTGTAATCCCAGTACTTGGGAGGCTGAGACCGGAGGATCTGGGTTCGCGGCCAGCCTCAGCTACTTAGTGAGGCCCTCCGCAACTTCATGAGACTCGGTTTCAAAATAAAGTATAAAAAATTGGGCCAGGGGTGTAACTCGGAGGTAAAACGCCCCTGGGTTCAGTCCCCAGTACCGCAAAAAAAAGGAATATTCATAAAATATAGGTTAAAATATTTATGATATTTATGACTAAGTTCACTCATTCTATTACTATATACTTGATAACAGAAGTTTAGCTGGGTTTTAATGCTGGTCCTGGCTTTTAACTGTGAGAAACTGTACATGTTTTACAAACTTCTGGCTTGATATTCTCATCTGCAAAATGGAATATTAATAGAACATACCTCAGAATCAAACATTAAAGGAAGTAACTCGTATAAGCAGTAAATTAAGAATGAAATCTTGTACATTATAAAAGTAGCTTAATAAATATTAGCTATTAACAACAGAAAT
This sequence comes from Glis glis, assembly GCA_004027185.1. NCBI lineage: Eukaryota > Metazoa > Chordata > Mammalia > Rodentia > Gliridae > Glis > Glis glis. The sequence goes on along the minus strand of PVJS01050536.1, from coordinate 11,324 downwards.
GAAGAAGTTGACAGTAAATAATTAAGATTACATTTACATACTGATTATAGCTATAACCCAGTAACTGGGGTATACATCCCAAATGGGAATGCCCTTAAATTAAACAATAAACCTGGGAAAAGATAAAACAATTAGTTACTGAAACAAATTCATGGATTAGTAGCCACACACCCAGTAATTCTGCTTAAAATGTTAGAAAATGTAACAGCATCTTTGGCATATTGTCCTTCCAGGAGGTAATAAAGACCATTTATCAGGCCAAGAGGAGACAATATACTATGCAGGAAATTACCTTCAATAGGAAATCATCTGAGACTAAATTACAAGTAATGATCTGGAAATTAGGTTATTAAATAAAAACTGTGAAGTTGCCACAGTAACATGAAGATATGTCAATCCGTGTCAGTTAAGTTGAATTGGCAAAACCCCCAAAGGCCTTCAGATAACTAATGCAAGAAGTAATTTGTCTAGGTAGCAAAATTTTTAAAACTCATCTTTCTAGAATAGAATGATATTCTTCCCTTCAAATGAAGGGCAGCAAGAAAGTTAACTCCTGAATTTCAAACTTTAGAAACACTGGCAATATTTGTCCACTTTTAAAAATAACAGATTGGGGTCACCACCTCTCAAAAGCAAAGTAGAAAATTTTTTACTGGTTTTCTTTTTTCTTTTGCAGAGCTGTGAAATTATGTATTTATAACTATCATACTATTTAAAGTGGTCTAGTGCTGGGGGTATAGCTCAGTGGTATAGTGCTTGCCTAGAAAGTGTGAGGCTTTGGGTTAGATCCTTGGCACCACAGTAAATAAAGTTAAATAAATAAATAAAAAGGTGGTCTAGTTCTAGAGTTACTTAGGATAAAATAGCTGATGACAACAAGAGAACTATTTCTGACTTCTGTAGATTAGGTTTTATTTTATTTTATTTATTTGCAGTACTGGGGACTGAACCCAGGGACATTCTACCTCCGAGCTATAACCACAGCCCTATTTTTTTTTTTTTTTGCGGTACCGGGGATTGAACGCAGGGGCGTTCTACCTCCGCGCTATGCCCCCGGCCCTATTTTCTATACTTTATTTTGAGACCGGGTCTCACAAAGTTGCGGAGGGCCTCACTAAGTAGAGAGAGAGAGAGAGAGACAGGGAGAGAGCGAGAGAGAGAGACAGGGAGAGAGAGAGTGTGTGCGCGCGCGCATGCGCAAACTGAGGCTGGCCGCGAACCCGGATCCTCCGGTCTCCACCTCCCAAAGTACTGGGATTACAAGCATGCGCCACCACGCCCGGCTTTACAGCCCTATTTTTTATTCTTTATTTTGAAATAGGGTCTCACTAAGTTGCAGAGTGCCTTACTAAGTAGTTGGGGCTGGCCACAAATCTGCAATCCTCCTGTCTCAGCCTCCCAAGTACTGGTATTACAAGCGTACACCACCACGCCTGGCTTGTAGATTAGGTTCTAGACTTTCACTTTATGAGGCAGGCAACACTGGAAAATGATTAATTGCCCCCTAGTAAGAACAACATCCCAGAAAAGCCTTATTCACAATTTTAAAGATTTGAGAGTTGGTCTAGGAACTATATGTGAACAAAACAAAACAAATACTGTCCTTATTCAGAAGCAAGCTGAACACCATATGAACACAGCAATTTCTACAATTCATTTTTCTATCAGCCAAGCTATACGGTCAGTAAACAAACAAACAAAAAAAAGTAAGCCAGACACAGTGGCACACACCCGGAATCCCAGTACTTGGGTGGCTGAGACAGGAGGATTGCAGGTTTAAGGACAGCCTCAGCAAGTAGTGAGACTTTCATCAGCCTAGCAAGACTGTTTCAAAATAAAACTAAAAAATAGGGCTGGGGATGTAGCTCGGAGGTAGAATGCCCCTGGGTTCAATTCCCAGTACCACAAAAAGAAAAAAGAAAATAAAGGTATCTACACATATTAACACTAAATAATCGATGTATCAATAATGCACCTAGCAGACCTAAAGCAACATTATTAATTTATGGCAAACACCACCTAAATGTGACATGTGCAAAATTAGTTAAAATGGCTGGGTATGAGCTGGTCATGGTGGCACACGCCTGTAATCCCAGTACTTGGGAAGTTGATACAGGAGGACTGCAGGTTTGAGGCCAGCGTCAGCAACTTAATGAGGCTCTCAGCAACTTAGCAAGACCGACAGCAACTTAGTGGGTCACCCTGTTTCAAAATAAAAAGGGTGTAGTTTGGAGGTAGAATGCCCCTGGGTCTAATCCCCAGCACCAAAAAAACAGTTGTGGGTGATAAGCAAAATATAAAGAGAATTCATAGGACTGGGGGTAGATCTGCGTGGGAGATTGCTTGCCTAGCATGCCTCAGGCTCTGGGTTTCATTCCCAGCACCACCCCAAAGGGGAGAGGGGGACTCATACAGCTCAACAACACAATTAAAAAATGGGTAAAGGATATGCACATTCAAATGGCCAACAAGTATATGAAAAGGTAATCAACATCACTAGTCATCAAGGAAACAACATTCAAAACCATGAGATATCACTTCGTATTTATTAGGAAGGCTATCATCAAAAAGTTAAATAAATGTTATTAAGGCCGGGCATGGTGGTGCACGCTTGTAATCCCTGTACTTTGGGAGGCAGAGACCAGAGGATCCGGGTTCACGGCCAGCCTCAGCGCTCGCTCTCGCTCTCTCTCTCTCTCTCTCTCTACCTAGTGAGGCCCTCCACAACTTCGTGAGAGCCGGTTTCAAAATAAAGTATAAAAATAATAGGGTCAGGGTTGTAGCGCGGAGGTAGAATGCCCCTGGGTTCAATCCCCGGTACTGAAAAAAAAAATGTTATTAAGGATATGGGGCAAAGGGCTACCTTCCCTTCTATACTGCCGCTGAGACTGTAAATTGGAACAGTCATTCTGGACAACAGTATGCAGGCTCCACACAGAACTAAAAACTACCACATGAACCAGTAATCACACTTCTAGGTATCTCTCCAGAAGGAATGAGATCAGTATCTACCATGTTCACTATAGCGTTATTCATAACAACCAAGATATGGAAACAACCTAAGTGTCCACTGACAGATGAATGGGTAAAGAAAATGTAGTACATAAACAGCAGATTATTATTCAGCTTTAAAAAAAGAGATCTTGAGCTGGGCGTGGTGGAACATACTTGTAATTCCAGTACGTGGGAGGCTGAGACAGGAGGATTGCAGATTTGTGGTCAGCCTCAGCAACTTAGTGAGACCCTGTTTCAAACTAAGAAACAGGGCTGGGAGTATAGCTCAGAGATAGAATGCCCCCAGGTCCAATCCCCAGCACCAAAAAAAGGGGGGAGGGGGAGATGGTGCCATTTATTATTTATTTATTTATTTATTTATTTATTTAGTAGTACTGGGGATTGAACCCAGGGGCATTCTACCTCTGAGCTACACCCCCAGCCTTATTTATTTTATTGATTGATTGATTATTATTATTATTTTTTGCAGTACTGGGGATTGAACTCAGGGGCATTCTATCTCCGAGCTACACCCCCAGCCCTTTTTTTTATTCTTTATTTTGAAACAGGGTCTCACTAAGTAGCTGAGGCTGGCCACGTACCTGCGATCCTCCTGTCTCAGCCTCCCAAGTACTGGGATTACAAGCATGTGCCACCACGCCCAGCTATAGAATTGCATTTAATACACAGATCAATAAGGAGGATAGAGTAACAACAGTCTTCTAATCAGTGAACAAACTGTCCCTCCTGTGTCTTAATTTTCCTTTAGCAACTCTTAACCACATCAGTTTACAAGTCTTGCTCATCTCCTTTCCCTTTTTGTGTTCTGGCCCTACTGCACTAGCTGGACCTTGAATATAAAGCTGAACAGAAGTGGTGACACTAAACAGGCACCACTGTCTTTCCCAATCTCAGGGAGAAAACTTTCAGTACTGCACTGTTAAGTATTTTAGTGGTTGTACAGATGCCTGATACACAGTAATTCCCCCCTTTTCTAGAGGGGTAGGTTCTAATACCTCTGGTGGATGTCTGAAACTTCGGATAATACCCAACCGTTTTGTTTTTTCCTATACATACTTATCTATGACAAAGGCACAGTAAGAGATTACCAACTAATAATGAATTAGAATTATTAAAATATTCTGTAATAAGTTTTGTGGCTGTGATCTTTCTTTCTCAAAGTACCTTATTGTACTTTCAGCTTTTCACATAAATAAAGCACTTTACAGCTTCTCTTTGGCATATCCAAATTGCCAGCATTACTACTTTTGTGATTTGGGGGGTCACTATTAAGTAAAATAAGGGTTATTTTAACACAAGCTCTATGTTACTGTGACAGAAGAGGTGCTAACAGAAATAGCTACTAAGTGACAAGAAGGTGGGCAGGGTATACAACATGGATGTGAAATGAAGGGACAGCTCACCTTCTGGGTCAGATGGATCAAGACGACACAAGAGGTCATCACACTACCTGAATGGTGTACAATTTAAACTTACGGATCATTCCTGACATTTCTTAAAATCTTCTGGTGCAGTCAACCTATTATCATTATGAAATGTTTTTCTGTTTCTAATAATGCTTTCTGCCTGAAAGTCTTTTTGATTTGATATTAGTTGAGCAATATTTGCTTTTTATTTTGATCACACAGCAAATGTTGTCCATCCCTTTATATTCTATTTATATATAAAGCATATCTGATTTTATGTTTACCCTTATATATGTAAAATATATCTCTTATAAGAAGTATGACACAGGGTTTTGCTTTGATCTAGCGTACTAGAGTACTTTCTGAACTACTTTGGATTAAATCTAGTTATCTTACTATTTGTTTTCTATTTGTTCTTGGTCTCTTTTGTTGTTCCTTACTACTTTATTAAGAGTGAATCAAATACGGTTGAACATCGCTAATTCAAAATTCTGAAGTTTGAAATGCTAGACAATCCAAAACTTTTTAGTGATGACACGATGCCACAAAGAGGAAAGTGTAACACTTGACGTTGTCATGTGACAGGTCACAAAGTGCAGGCACACTAAAAATCATGAACAACTACCTTCAGGCTACATGTATAAGAAACACAAGTGAATTCCATTAGACTTGGGTCTCACCCCACAGATATCTCATTATACATGTGCAATTTTTTTTTAATTTTCAAAACTTAACCACTTTTGGCTGCAAGCATTTTGAATAAGCAACACTCAAATTGTATCTTTTACTTTTCCATTTTTCTGCCCTGTTTCATCATGTTAGCTTCAATTTCTTTTACTATTCTTTTTTTTTTTTTTGCGGTACTGGGGATTGAACCCAGGGGCGTTCTACCTCCGCGCTATGCCCCCGGCCCTATTTTTTTTACTTTATTTTGAAACCGGTCTCAAGAAGTTCTTTTACTATTCTTGCAGTGGTTACAAAGAAATAAATTATTATACTCCAGTTATTAATTTTATCACTTCCATGAAAATACCAGGTCTTAGAATATTAGTTACACTTATATGCCTCACCCTTTTTGCTATTGTTATTATATATGCTAATGCTACATATAATTTAAGTCTCTTAGTTACATTATCATTGGTATGTGACTATTCACTTATACTTAGTCATGTATTTATTTTCTAATTTTATTTATTTATTTATTATTTATTTTGCGGTGCTGGGGATTGAACCCAGTCGAGCGACACTCCCAGCCCTATTTTTTTTTCTTTATTTTGAAATGGGGTCTCACTAAGTTGCAGAGGGCCTCACTAAGTAGCTGAGGCTGGCCGTAAACCCGGATCCTCCTGTCTCAGCCTCCCAAGTACTGGGATTACAAGCATGCACATTTAATGTCTCTGCCACTTTTCATTCTTTCCTGAATTTCCATGGTTTCATATGGGATCGTTTTTTTCTCCAGTCTAAGAAAGTCTTTGTTTCTTATGGTGTGGGACTACTGGTAACAAATTTTCTTCACCTGAGGACATTTTAATTTTACCCTCATTTCTAATGAATAGTTCCCCTAGGTTTTGTTTTGATTTTTTTGCAGTACTGGGGATTGAACCCAGGGGCATTCTACCTCCAAGCTACACCCCCAGCCCTATTTTTTTATTCTTTATTTTAAAACAGGGAATCACTAAGTTGCGGAAGGGCCTCACTTAAGTAGCTGAGGCTGGCCGCGAACTTCCAATCCTCCCGTCTCAGCCTCCCAAGTACTGGGATTACAAGCGTGTGCCACCACCAGTTCCCCCTAAGTATTTAAAAGATGTCATTCAATTATCCCTCTGCCTACTCTTTCCCCTCCCCCTGCCCTTCCAATGGGTCGTTGTCTTCTTCTCCTTCTTCTCTTTCCTCCTACTTTTTTCTTTTTTAGTGTTGGGGATTGAGCCCAGGGGCATTGTACCTCCAAGCTACACCCCCAACTCTTTTTAATTTTTAAATTTTGAAACAGGGTGTCACTAAGTTACTGAGGCTGGCCTGTCTCACCCTCCCAAGTACAAGGATTATAGGCATGTGCCATCACACTGAGCTTATCTCCTATCTCATCATTTCTAATGAAAAAAAAATTAGCCACTGATCTTTTTGGTTCTTTGGGGGTAATTTATTTCTGGCTGTCCTTAAAATGTTCTTTAGTTTATAGTTGTCTGAAATATGCTTCCTTTTTTTTTCTCTCTCTCTTAAAATGCAAACTGATGTTAACAGAGCTTCTTGAATATAACCTGATATTCATGAGTTTTGTAAAAATCACAGCCATTCTCTCTTAGGATGTTTTTAGTCTCATTCCTACTCTTCTTCCTGGGATTCCAATTATAATTATGCTTCAGTCTTCCTCAATCTGAACTCTGCAAAAGAACCAAGTTCTAAATCCACTGTATGTAGTAAATTAACTTCTCCTTTATGGATCTAGAATATAACTAGTTATGCATCATCCTTAAGAGAAGTGAGGAAGGCCAGTTAAGAAAGCTTGGGTCCTATATCTTTTTCTGTTTTTGTCTTTGCGACATTTTCTATTGATGTCTTCCAATTCACTAATCTCTTTTATAGTCTCTATTCTTTTCTTCCATTCGGCCTCTATGTTCTGTTTCAGTTATTCTATTTTTCCATTTTTAGAATTTTCATTGCTCCTTTTTTATAGAATTCAGGTATAATTCTTCAATTTTTATAGAATTCAGGTATAATTCTTCATCTAACTTTTGTATACTTTCTACTATTTTCTTAAATATATTAGTCAGAGTTTATTTAATTTTTTTTTTTTTTTTGGTACTGGGGATTGAACCAAGGGGCCTTTTACCTCTGGGCTATACCCCCCCCAGCCCTATTTTATTTTTTATTTGGAAACAGGGTCTCACTAAATTGCTGAGAGCCTCACTAAGTGGCTAAGGCTGGCTTCGAACCTGCAATCCTCCCATCTCAGCCTCCCAAGTACTGGGATTACACACCTGCACCACCACACCCAGCCGAGTTTAAATTTTATTTTATTTTAATTTTAATTTTTTTTTGAGGTACCGGGGATTGAACGCAGGGGCGTTCTACCTCCGCACTATGCCCCCGGCCCTATTTTTTATACTTTATTTTGAGACCGGGTCTCACAAAGTTGCGGAGGGCCTCACTAAGTAGAGAGAGAGAGAGAGAGAGAGAGAGAGACAGGGAGGGAGGGAGGGAGAGAGAGAGAGAGAGAAAGAGAGAGAGAGAGAGAGAGAGAGCGCGTGCGCACGCGCGTGCTTGAGCTGAGGCTGGCCGCGAACCCGGATCCTCCGGTCTCCGCCTCCCAAAGTACTAGAATTAAAGCCTGCGCCACCACGCCTGGCTCGAGTTTAAATTTTAAAGCCCTTCTCTGATAACTCTAAAGAGAACAGATCATCTATGTTTCTCTTAGCTTTCTCTCTTAGCTTTCTGTTTTTCTGTCACCATTTAGCAAGCCCTGTAATTTTTGATTGAAGGAGAAACACTGTATATGAAAAATTATAGACTCTGGATGGTATCGTTTGTTTGTTTGTTTGTTTTCCTTGTGGTACTGGGGATTGAACTGAGTATTCTACCTCTAAGCTAAACCCCCAGCTATATATATATATATTTTTTTTGTAAACAGGGTCTAAGTTGCTGAGGCTGGCCTTGAACCTGCTATCTATCCTCTTATCTCAGCTTTCCAAGTACTGGGATTACAAAGTGTGAGCTACCAGGTCTGGCTGAATGATATCTATTAAAGAGGGTTCCCTTTCTTCTCCAGAGCACATACGAAAGACTAAGCCAACTTGAGACTGGGTTATTTTTATACCAAATCCAAGACCCTGTGGCTTCTTAAAATTTTAAAAAAGTACTTCTTTTCGTCTTATTTCCCCTCTACTTTCTTTCTTTTTTTAAATATTCATTTATTGGTGCATTGTGATTATACATTTGATAAGTGTCAGGTTAGCAGAATCATACATGCACACATTGCTCATTCAGCCCTCCCTCAAATCCCACCCTATTCCCTCCCCATCCCTCCCTTTAGTGATCTGCATAGTGATTGAGTCTTATAGGTTTGTATATATACATCTTGCGCTTTAGTGTGTTTCCCTCCACCCCCCTCCCAACTCCCTCAGTTAGGTCATCTTCTTTGTTCATCTAAAGTTTTCTTCTTTTTTGTCTGGAGTCCCTTCTGAGTCTCCTATCTAGCTTCCATATATTAGGGGGAACATCCGACTTTTCACTCTTTGTGACTGACTAATCTCACTTAGCATAATGTTCTCTAATTCTTTCCATTTCCCCACAAATGATGTAATTTGTTCTTCTTTATGGCTGCGTAAAATTCCATTGTGTACATATCGCATAGTCTTGTAATCCATTCATCTGTTGATGGACACCTTGGCTGGTTCCAAAGTTTGGCAATTGTGAATTGTGCAGCCATAAACATAGATACACATGCATTAGTCTGGTAGTTTGGTTTCATATCTTTTGGGTAGATGACTAGAAGTGGTATTGCTGGGTCATATGGTAGGTTCGTTCCCATTCTTCTGAGGATCCTCCACACTGTTTTCCAAAGTGGTTGCACTAATTTGCACTCCCACCAACTGTGTATTAGAATTCCTACTTCTCCACATCCTCGCCAGCATTTGTTGTTTGTGTTTTTAATGTTTGCCATTCTAATTGGGGTTAGGTGAAATCTCAGGGTAGTTTTGATTTGCACCTCTCTGATTGCTAATGATGTTGAACATTTTTTCATACATGTATTGGCCATTTGTATTTCTTCTTCTGTGAAGTGTCTATTTAGTTCACTTGCCCATTTTTTGATTAGGCTATTTGTTTTTTTAGTAGTGATTTTTTTAAGTTCTCTGTATATTCTAGATATTAGTCCTCTATCAGAGGAGTAGCTGGCAAAAATCTCCCATTTTGTGGGCTCTCTGTTGAGGATCTTGATAGTTTCCTTTGCTGCACAAAAGCTCTTCAGTTTAATGCAATCCCATGTATTGATCCTCATTTTAATTTCCTGTGCCTTTGGGGTCTTGTTGAGGAAGTCTTTACCTGTGCCTATGTGTTGAAGTGTTGGACCTATGCCCTCTTCAAGTAGCTGCAAGGTCTCTGGTCAGATTTTTAGGTCTTTAGTTCATCTTGAGTTGACTCTTGTATAAGGTGAGAAAGTAGGGTTTATTTCTATTTTTCTGCATATGGTTAGCCAGTTTTGCCAGCACCATTTGTTGAAGAAGCTATCTTTTTTCCAGTGGATATTTTTAGCCCCTTTGTCAAAAATCAATTGGCTGTAGGTATGTGGATTTGTTCCGGAGTCTTCTATTCTGCTCCATTGGTCTATGTGTCTGCTTTTGTGCCAATACCATGCTGTTTTTATTACTATGGCTTTGTAGTATAGTTTGAAGTCAGGTATTGTGATGCCTCCTGCATGCTTCTTGTTGTTGAGAACTACTTTGGCTATTCTGGGTTTTTTGTTGTTCCAAATGAATTTAAGGACAGATTTTTCTATGTCAGTGAAGAATGACTTTGGTAGTTTAATGGGTATTGCATTAAATCTGTAGATCACTTTTGGAAGAATGGCCATTTTGATGATATTTATTCTGCCTACCTAAGAGCATGGGAGATCTTTCCATCTTCTAAGATCTTCTTCAATTTCTTTTTCCAATGTTTTATAGTTTTCCTTGTAGAGGTCTTTTATCTCCTTGGTTAGGTTTATTCCCAAGTATTTTATTGTTTTGGGGGACATCGTGAGTGGAAATGTCTTTTGGATTTCTTTTTCAGTGGATTTATGGTTGGCATACAGAAAAGCTTCTGATTTTTTAAGATTGATTTTGTATTCAGACACTTTTCTGAATTTGTTGATCAGTTTTATGAGCCTTTTACTTGAGTTTGCTGGATCCTCTAAGTATAATATAATGTCATCTGCAAATAGAGATAGTTTCAGCTCCTCTTTTCCTATTTGTCCTCCTTTTATTTCCTTCTCTTGCCTTATTGCTCTGGCTAGAGTTTCGAGTACCATGTTGAAAAGGAGTGGTGACAGCGGACATCCTTGTCTTGTTCCTGTTTTTAATGGGAACTCTCAAAGTTTTTCCCCATTCAGTATGATGTTTGCTATGGGCCTATTGTATATTGCCTTTATGATGTTGAGGTATGTTCCTTCTATTCCGATTCTCTGCAGTGTTTTTACCATGAATGGGTGCTGGATTTTGTCAAATGCTTTTTCCGCATCTATTGAAATGATCATGTGATTTTTGTCTTTGGTTCTGTTTATGTGGTGAATTACATGGATTGTTTTACATATGTTGAACCAGACTTGCATCCCTGGGATAAACCCGACTTGGTCATGGTGTATAATTTTCTTGATGTGGTTTTGAATGCGTGTTGCTAGTATCTTGTTTAGAAGTTTTGCGTCTAAGTTCATCAATGATATGGGCCTGTAGTTTTCTTTCCTTGAGCTGCCTCTATTTGGTTTTGGTATTAATGTGATACTGGAATCACAAGTATTTGGGAGAGTCCCGTTTCTATTTCATGGAATAAATTGAGGAATATTGGGATTAGCTCTTCTATAAAGGTTTTATAGAATTCACCTGGGAAACCATCTGGACCTGGACTTTTCTTTGATGGTAAGCTCTTTATTGCTGCTTCAATCTCTTTGATTGTTATTGGTTAGTATAATTTTTCTATATCTTCTTGATTCAATTTGGGAGGGTTGTATGTGTCTAAAAATTTGTCAATTTCTTCTAGGTTTTCCATTTTGTTTGAGTATATCTTTTCAAAGTAGTTTCTACTTTCTTTCTTAAAAAAAAAACCTTTTTTCTTTTCTTTTCTTTTCTTTTCTTTTCTTTTCTTCTTCTTCTTCTTTTTTTTTTTTTTGCGGTACCGGGGACTGAACGCAGGGGCGTTCTACCTCCGCGCTAC
>PVJS01050535.1:0-14279 GCA_004027185.1 Glis glis | reverse complement strand
GGAGGTGGAGACCAGAGGATCCGGGTTCGCGGCCAGCCTCAGCTCGCTCGCTCTCTCTCTCTCTCTCTCTCTCACCCTCTCTCTCTACTTAGTAGGCCCTCTGCAACTTTGTTGAGACCCGGTTTCAAAATAAAGTATAAAAAATAGGGCCAGGGATGTAGCGTGGAGGTAGAATGCCCCTGGGTTCAATCCTCGGTACCGCAAAAAAAAAAAAAATGATGAAGAAATAAAAATCTTCCAAGACAAGCAGAAACTAAAAGAATTCATGACTACTATGCCAGAACTAAAGAAAATAGTTAAAGAAATAAAACACAATGGGAAAATAAATAAATATCAGAACCAGAGAAGGGATGGGTTCTACCAGATGGGCAACTAATAAAAGAGAAACAACACTATATCAAATATAAAATATAACTCAAAATGACAGGAATCAAAAATCACCTCTAAATAATAACCTTGATTGTCAAAAGTCTCAACTCCCCAATTAAAAGGTATAGACTGGCAATGTGGATTATAGAACATAATCCAACCATATGCTGCTTGCAAGAAATTCACCTTAGAGGCAAAGATATCCATAGGCTATGGATAGAAAACATGGAAAAAGATATACCATGCAAATGGAGACAAAAACCAAACAGGTGTATAAATGCTCATATCCCACACTAAAACTTATCAGAAAGACAAGGCCGATCACTTCTTACTAATAAAAGGAACAATCCAACAAGAAAATGTAATGCTAGTAAACATCTATGCTCCAAATGTCAGCATACCCACTTTTATAAAACACATTCTTTTGGACATTAGGTCTCAAATAGACCCAAATATAATATTGGGAGACATCAACACACCACTCACACCACTAGATCAATCTTTCAGGTAAACGATGAGCAAAGACCATTCAGACCTAAAAAACACTACAAAAAATGGACCTAATAGACATATATAGAATATTCCAACCAACAACAGCTAAATACAAATTCTCAGCTGCTTATGGAACCTTCTCCAAAATAGACTACATTCTAGGCCACAAAGCAAGTACCGGCAAATTTAAAAAATTAATAAAATTCCTTGCATCTTTTCAGATCATAATGGAATCAAAATAAAAATCAACAACAGGAAGACCAATAAAAATTACCTAAATACATGGAGACTTTTGAATGAGGACTGTATCATAGGAGAAATCAAAACATTCTTAGAAATAAATGAAAATAGAGACACAATACCAAAATCTATGGAACACTTTGAAGGTGGTTTTAAGAGGGAAATTTATAGTACTGAGTGCCCATATAAGAAAAACAGAGAGTCTCCAAATAAACAACCTAATGACACACCACAAGGACCTTGGCAACCAAAAGCAGACTAATCCCAAAGCCAGTAGAAAGCAGAAGATAATTAAAATAAGAGTGGAAATCAATGAAATAGAGGGAAAACATACAAAACATGAACAATACAAAAAAAATGATTCTTTGAAAACATCAACAAGAATGATTAACACTTAGCCTACCTAACCAAAAGAAAGAGAGAATCAACCCAAATTACTAGAATCAGATAGAAAAAGGAGACATCACCACAGACAGTGGAGCAATCCAGAGAATCATCAGGAACTATTCATAAAATTTATACTCCAATAAACTGGAAAACACAGAAGAAATCAATAGATTTCTAAACACATACAGCCTACTTAAACTGAAAGAAGACAATATAGGGAACCTAAACCAACCAATAGCATGCAAAAGATAGAAACAACAATAAAAAGCCTTCCATCAAAGAAAAGCGTAAGTACAGATGGATTCCCAGCTCCATTCTACAAAACCTTTACAGACAAACTAAACCAAATACTTCACAAATTATCCCGTGAAATCAAACGAGATGGAATCTTTCCAAACTCGTTCTAAGAGGCCAGTATCACCTTAATACCAAAAGCAAATAAAAATCCCTCAAAAAATTACACACCAATATCCTTGATGGACATATATGTAAAAATTATAAACAAAATACTACCTACACACATTCAAAACCATGTCAAGAAAATTGTACACCAGAGAGGATTCCAAGATGGTGATCGAGGGAGACACCACATTGCAATCTCTCTGAGACTTGGATCTCAATCGCCATGAAAACAACTTCTTGATAAGAGAAGAAAAGCAAAAAAAAAATGAACTAAACAACAAAAAAATTGAAACATGATGGAATCAAAGCCAGAAGACAAAACAGAAGGCAGTAAAAAGCTCCAAGTGCCTTACCTAGGGAATGGCAGCAGCGCCATCTTGGCCGGACCATGCCAGCGGCTACCAGCACTGTGGTTTCCACACACCACCAACAAAAAAGTCAGCAAACTGTTGGAAATCCAACAACAGCAGATCATCAGCAACAAAAGCGAGCAGCAACTTGCTACACACTGGACAGAAGCCCGAACTGCAGCGGTGGCGGTGACAGCATCTTGGTCAGGCCATGCTAGCGGCTACCTGCGTTGTGGCTTCTGCAGGCCACCAACAAAGAAGCCAGCAAACTGTTGTAAATCCAGAAACTGCAGGGCATCAGCAATTAAAGTGAGAAGCAACTTGCTCCACACTGAACAGACGCCCAAACTGCAGTGGTGGTGGTGCCACCATGGTCAGGCCATGCCAGTGGCTACCTGCATTGTGGATTCTGCAGGCCACCAACAAAGAAGCCAGGGACCTGTTGTGAATCCAACAACTACAGATCATCAGCGTTGAAAGTGAGCAGCAACTCACTGCATGCTCAACAGAGACCCGAATGGCAGCGGCGGCGGTGGCACCATCTTGATGAGGCTGTGCCAACGGCTACTGACATTGTGGCTTCTGCAAGCCACCAACAAAGAAGCCAGTGACCTGTTGTAAATCCAGCAACTGCAGAGCATCAGCAAGGAAAATGAGCAGCAATTCTCTCCACACTCAACAGAGATACAAAAGGCAGCACCATCTTGGCCAGACCGCGCTGGTGGCTACGGCATTACAGCTTCCACAGGCCACCAGTAAAGAAACCAGTGACCTATTGTGAATCCAGCAACTGCAGATCATCAGTGAAGAAAGTGAGCAGCAATTCGCTACATGCTCGATAGAGACCCGAATGCCCAGAAGCCTGACCAGAACTTCTGGCAGCACGACTGAACCCACCCCCTCACCCAGAGATTAATAGCAGTGCTCAACGAGACCATAATTCAATGAGCCACCCCAGTGGGAGACCACCCAGTGCAGCCACAGGGACTCGCATGGCAAGCAATAGACTTGCGGGGTCTGAGACTGTGGATTACCCCTGTGGAGGTGGGAGTGGGGTCTGCTGTAAGACACAGCAGAAGTGCAGATAAGCAGACAGCCCCCAGCAACATTTGGGTAGGACAGACCTACAGCCTTCAGGTTGTAGCGCCCTTGCAGGTTTCCCAGGGATCGCCACAGGACACACAGTCATGGTACCTGGGGAATAATTAGACTAAACCAGCCTTCTCTGTGGAAAATGTGGAGTTCCGTGTTTGCACAGAGTCAGGTCAAAGCGACATCCGCCACTTCTGTAGGCAAAGAGAGACACAAGCCCAAGGTCGCTTGCTGGTGACACTTGCCATATGTATAGACACAGAGATCTACCAGTTTGGGAAAATTGCTCCGGTATTAATTTCTAGTAAAATATAAAACACAGAGTCAGGGGTGTTGCACAAACACTCAAACAGGACGAGGCAGTAACTCTTACATTCCAAGAGCTCCCCCTCCCTTCTTTTTCTGCCCCTTTGTTCTAATGATTAACCCATAGTAAGAATGTAAAGACAATTAAAGCCTCTAGCCTTAAAAGCACATAGAGACTTGGGAGCCTCAGGAGCACCATAGAGGCAGTTAAGGCCTTTAGCCCTAAGATCACAGTGACTCTACCTAGCGCATTTTAATGCTATAAAGATAACAAGGGCCTTACACCTTGCTCTTAGAGATTACCCACAGCTGCACTGGCTACAACTAGTGCCTCTGTTTACCTCCTACTCTTTGTGACCCAGCCTTAGTAAACTCCATGGGTTACTTCAAAGCACCCATAGCTGATGGACAACTGATACAGCAGAGGTTAAAAAAAAGGTAGGTTAGTGACCCCTTCACTTAGTAAGTGCACTGCCTCAAACTAAAAGGCACCACCTGCCTAAGAAATAAGTTACTAGTCCGTTGCCTTGGTAGCTCTGATAAAAACATACTAATGTGAAAACTGTATTTAAGAGGCTGAGGTCAGTGGGAGGCGAGGAGTTCCATTTTGGGGCTCTCCAGTCTGCACGCTGCTTTTCTTCTCTTCCCTTTCTATTATCCTACTGACTTTTTAATCAAATTTTGTTTAAGCTACAACCGCCGCCTGATAGTTTTAATTTCCCATTCAGAAGACCTTAGGGAAAGAACCCACAGTGCCACTTCTACCATAACAAGAGAGACATAGGAACAGCCCAAGTGGAGAAGGCAGAGATCCACACGTGCAGTGAGAGGGACACTAGCAGTACTGGGTGCCTGCACAGGCAGTGAGAGGCACCAGGCAAGGGTCCCAATCACTGAAGGAGATCAAGAATCGGGCACGCAAATGGACATTATTGCAATAGGATACCGAGCAAGTGAGAACACATGGCATGTGCTCAAGAACCTACTATAATAGGTAGTCCTTAACCGGCTAAAAGTATCCATGCAGACCCAAGAGGGCGGCAGAGCCCAACTGCTCTGTACCTGATATCTGTAGGGTCTTTTTTTGTTTGTGTGTGTGTTTATTTGTTTTTCTGTTTGTTTGTTTACTTGCTTGTCTGTACTTGTCCCTTTTTTTCCACTTTCTTTGGCTTGTACTAAATCCATTTCTTATCACCATACCTAAATACTATACACTGGTTACTAGAATCCTCCTTTATTTTCACTACCTCTAATCTTTATTATATATTAACTTACTGTACTCAAACTCTTATTCTACTTAATTCTATTCTCTACCCTATCCCTACATTCCTTACTTATCTCCTTCACCAATGGAGCAGAATTGAAGACTCAGAAACAAATATGCACACTTATAGTCAATTGATTTTTGACAAAGGAGACAAAAACATACACTGGAAAAAAGATAGCCTCTTCAACAAAAAGGTGTTTGGTGTTGGCAAAGCTGGTTAACCACGTGCAGAAAAATGGAAGTAAACCCCACTTTCTCACCCTGCACAAGAGTCAATCAAAGACCTGGAAATTAGACCAGAGACCTTGCAGCTACTTGAAGAGGGCATAGTTCCAACTCTTCAACACATAGGCACAGGCAAAAACTTCCTCAACAAGAACCCAAAGGCACAAGGAGTTAAAAAGAGGATCAATGCATGGAATTGCATTAAACTGAAGAGCTTTTGTACAGCAAAGGAAACTATCAAGAACCTCAACAGAGAGCTGACAGAATGGGAGAAGATTTTTGCCAACTATTCCTCTGATAGAGGACTAATATCTAAAATATAAAGAGAACTCAAGAAATTCACCACTAAAAAAACAACCCAATAAAAAATGGACAAGTGAACTAAATAGGCACTTCACAAAAGAAGAAATACAAATGGCCCATAAATGTATGAAAAAAGGTTCAACATCATTAGAAATCAGACAGATGCAAATCAAATTTACCTGGAGATTTCACCTAACCCCAATTAGAATGGCAATCATTAAAAATACAAAACAATAACAAATGCTGGCGAGGATGTAGAGAAGAAGGAACTCTAATACACTGTTGGTGGGATTGCAAATTACTGAAACCACTTTGGAAAACAGTGTGAAGGGTGCTCAGAAGACTGGGAATGAACCTACCATATAACCCAGCAATACCACTTCTAGGTATCTATCCAAAAGGATGGAAACCAAATTACCAGACTAATTCATGTGTATCTATGTTTATAGCTGCACAATTCACAATTGCCAAACTATGGAACCAGCCAAGATGCCCATCAACAGATGAAAGGATTACAAAACTATGGGATATGTACACAATAGAATTTTGCACAGCCACAAAGAAGAACAAAATTAAGCCATTTGCAGAGAAATGGATGGAATTAGAGAACATTTTGCTTAGTGAGATTAGTCAGTCACAAAAAGTGAAAAGTAGGATGCTTTCCCTAATGTGTGGAAGCTGGGAGAATAGGGCATAGGAGGGACTTCAGACAAAGATGGAAAAAACCTTAGATGAGTATAGAAGGAGACCTAACTGAGGGAGATGGAAAGGGGGAAGAGAGAAACACCCTAATGCACAGGATGTACATACACAAATTTATCAAAGTCACAATGCACCAATAATAAAAAAATAAAGAAAATTGTACACCATGACCAAGTTGGTTTCATTCCAGGCATGCAAGGCTGGTTCAACATATTCAAATCAATACATGTCATTCAACCACATAAATAGAACTAAGGACAAAAATCACATGATCATCTCAATAGATGCTAGAAAAACATTTGAGAAAATCTAACACCCATTCATGTTAAAAACACTGCAGAATATCAGAATAGAAGGAAGTTATCTCAACATACAATTAAGGCAATATCCAAAAAACCCAAAACCAACATCATATTGAATGGGGAAAAACTAGGAATTCCCCTTAAAATCAAGAACAAGACAAGAATGCCCACTATTACCACTCCTTTTCAATATAGAACTCAGGACTCCTTCCAGAACAATAAGGGCAGAGAAAGATATCAAAGGAATTAAAATAGTAAAAGAAGAACTGAAATTATCTCTATTTGGAGAGGACATGATCCTATATTTAGAAGACCAAAAAAACTCAACCAAAAGACATCTAGAGCTGATTAGCAAATTTAGCAAAGTAGCGGGATGCAAAAATCAATCTAAAACAATCAATAGCTTTTCTATTTGCCAACCTTGAATCAACTGAAAAAGAAACCCAGAAAACGATTCCACTTGCAATAACCTCAAAAACAATAAAATATCTTGGAGTAAATCTAACAAAGGAGGTAAAATGTCTCTACAATGAAAATTATAAAACACTAATGAAAGAAACTGAAGATCTTAGAAGATGGAAAGAACTTCCATGCTCTTGGATAGGCAGAATAAATATTATCAAAATGGCCATTCTAGCAAAAGTGATCCACAGAGTCAGTGCAATCCCAATCAAAATACCAATGTCATTCTTCACAGACCTAGAAAAATCAATCCTAAATTTCATATGGAGAAACAAAAGACTCAGAATAGCCAAAGTAATTCTCAGCAATAAGAACCATTCAGGAGGCATCACAATTCCTGACTTCAAATTGTACTACAGAGCTATAGTAATAAAAACAGCACAAAAACAGACACATAGACTAATAGAACAGAATAAAAGAAACAGAAACAAATCCACACACCTATAGTGAATTTATTTTCAACAAAGGTGCCAAACACATACATTGGAGAAAAAACAGCCTTTTCAACAAATGGTATTGGGAAAACTGGTTATCCAGTTGTAGAAAAATGAAATTAAATCCCTACCTCTCACCCTGCACAAGAGTCAACTCGAGATGGATGTAAGACCTGTAAATTAGGCCAGAGACTTTGAAATTACTAGAGGAGGGCATAGGTCCAACACCCCAACATACAGGCATAGGTAGAAACTTCCTCATTAAGATGCCCAAAGCTCAGGAAATTAAAATAAGAATTAATAAATGGGATGGTATTTAACTAAAAAGTTTCTGCTCCTCAAAGGAAACCATCAAGAGTCTAAATAGAGAGCCTACAGAATGGGAGAAGATCTTTGCCAATTTTTTTCTCTGATAGAGAACTAATATCTAGAATACACAAAGTACCCAAAAGACTTAACACTAAAAAAAATAACCCAATCAAGAAATGGGCAATTGAACTAAATAGACCCTTCACAAAAGAAGAAATACAAATGGCCAATACATATATGAAAAAAATATTCAACATCATTAGCAATCAGGGAGATGCAAATCAAAACTACTCAGAGATTCGATCTTACCCCCATCAGAATGACAATCATCAAGAAGTCAAACAATGAATGGTGGCGAGGATGTGGGGAAATAGGAACCTTGACACACTGTTGGCAGGATTTCAAACTAGTACAGCTGTTAAGGACGTCAGTGCAGAAGTTTCTCAGAAAACTGGGAATGTAACCAGTATATGACCCAGCTATACCACTTCTGAGTATCTTTCCAAAGGAATTGAAGTCAGAATATTACCGTGATACATGCATATCCATGCTTATAGCAGCACAATTCATAAGAGCCAAATTATGGAACCAGCCTAGGTGTCCATCGACAGATGAGTGAATTACAAAACTGTGGTATATACACACAATGGAATTTCACTAAGGCAAAAAGAACAGAATTATGTCATTTGCAGTCAAATGGCTGGAACTAGAGGATATTATGCTAAGTGAGATTGGCCAGTCTCAGAAAGTGAACAGTTGTATGATTTCTCTCATATGTGGATGCTAGACAAAAATTGGGTAGCAAAAGGTACATTTGATAAAAGAATAGATACTCCAATGGAGTGATGTAGGGGGGTTAGGAGAGGGAGGAGGGGGTAGGAGATGTGATGAAGCCAACAGTTCAAACAATGTTATGTATATATACAAAGTTATCAATACCAATCTCAGCAAGATGTACAGGGAAGGGGAGGGAGTGGGGTGAGATCATAGGGAAACACACCAAGTATTGTGTGCATGTATGTTCCTATCACTCTGAACCTCATTATGATGTATAATTATGATGCACCAATAAGAGCATATTTAAAAAACAAACTAATGTAATTCAGTGAAGTGAGACTCAAAAGCTAATCAAGTATGTGTGTTAAACTGACCTTGCTTCATGAAGGCATAAATATGACAAAATTCCAGACAACCCTCTCCTACCCCCAAAAGTTTCATTCATAATAAGTATCTCTTCTCCACTAAAAAGAAATTCTCATTCATGTTGGCCAAGAAAGGAAAAGTCTTCCTTTCATGAAATACCCCTCATTCTTAGGGCAAGATTCAAGGATGAGTTTAAGAACAGAGAGATTCGGTAATTAGGTCTCTGCTCCTTCATTCCCCCCATTTCCTCTTTAGAAAAATGCAAAACATATCACCAAGGAAAACGCCAGAACGTACCATGGGGAAAACACTGCTGAAAACACAAAGCATAATTCTAGCTCGATGTTTCCCAGCATCGCAGCCACAGTGAGCTGGAGCTTCTTTAAATTCTCCTTTCGGTGATTAGAAATAGGTTACAGAGGGGACATGCCCTCAGCCTGCCCGGCACAGACCTGGGCCTGCATCTCTGTTGACTGAACAAAGGGCTCCCTCAGCTTGTTCACACTGGGGCACAAGCAAACAAGGTTAAGATGCCCGTTTAGTTAAGATACACAGTATTGTCTTCTAACATGTAGTCAATGTAGATAAATGGTGTACAGGCACACATCCTCCCTTTCCCTCCTCTCTGCTTCCCTCCCTCCCCCACTAAGCTGGTTCAAACCAAATATAAGAACTTGAAAATGTTTGCTTTGCATAGCTTTTCTCAAATGGCTGCCTCTACGCAGTAATAATCCCTGATTTCTTAGACCTTGTTGAGATGCAAAACATTCTGCTAGAAACCCAACAGACATTGCATCATGTTCCAAAAAGCAGGCTTTCTGTTTCTATTTTAAGACCTGTTTCTTTACAATGTCATGCCTTGTGGGTGGAGATAGACAGAGATAAGTAGATGCCTTATTGAAAGCAGTGTGTGACAAACTTGGATTTCAAGAACTTGAAAGAGATATTAAAATGCAGATATCACAGACTGAATTCACAGGTGCTTCAACTGTAGGATCTTCTAGTGACTGTCCTCGTCTATAATCTTTAAAGCAGTACTTTCTTTTTTCTCTTGGTGTACTGAAAGCTCCTGAATTTATGGGTAGTTCAGTTTGCATTGTTCTCTACATTCTAATACAGTAGGAAAACTGTGATGGCTCCTTTAAAGCGTCCTTTGCCAGAGTAACAACGTTCAATTTGTTTCATTACTGTATATTAAAGCAAAGAAATATAAATAAATCTATTGTGCCTGCTGATTTCCATTTTAAATACTTTGAAGGCCTGTCACTCATCTAATTCTGTTCATATCAGCTTTCCTGTCCCATATCAAACTTCACCTGATTTTCCTACTATTCTTTTTTAATTAATCTCTGCCCTGTATCCATCCTTGCCGTACCTTTCTGCCTGGGCTCCTCACTATTTATTGTCTTGCAATTTCATTAGCAATGCATGTTTAATACCTTCTGAGCTGAGCCATAAGTTGATATTTAGAGCTAGGGTAAGAGAATGGAACCAGGTCCCTTTGGAGCACATTTGACTCCTCAATCCCAGAACCCTCACAGCAGGTGTGCAGGCACTTCCTCCTCATCAGTAGTGCTTGTTACTTCACAGATTTCTGAGCTGCAGGGCTTGTTACTTCACTGATTTCTGAGCTGCCTCTGATTCTGCAAGTCTGGGGAGGGCCTGAGAATTTGCATTTCTAACAAGTTCCCAGTGGAAACTTCTGGTCAGGTTCACACTTTGGAACTGCTCAGGATGAGGCTCTATGATGACTCTCAGACTCTGTTGCTGTCATCCAGTGTTCTGAATACACAAATGTACTTTCTTCTCTATCTGGAGGAATACAAGTTCTAGCCAAAAAATGACCACAACCCACCAAAAATTGTAAATAATTGAAATAATGCTCTATATGATTTTATTTAATTTCAAATGGCATTTGTATTTATTGACATGGTCCTTAACAGTAACATAAAAATTATTTTATCAATATTATTGGTGCTGAGGATTGAACCCAGGGGCATTCTACCTCTAAGCTACATACCCAGCCCTTTTTTATGTTTTGTTTTAAAACAGGGTCTCATTTGTTTCATTACTGTATATTAAAGTCTCACTAGGTTGCTGAGAGTCTCCCTAAATTGCTGAGGCTGGTCTTGAACCTGAGATCCTCCTGTTTCAGCCTCCCAACTACTGGGATTACAGGCATGCCCCACCATGCCTGGCTATATTTCATACTCTGATACATTTCAATTTTCCTATTAAATAGGTTCAGTTTTATAGGCAAGCAAAGTAGAGATCAGAGAGGTTAAGAGTTGCTCAAGGCAAATCAGCAAGTAAATGGAATCAGGATGTAATCTTGGGATTTATGTCAGATTTTGCCTATAGTCCCTTCCTACTTAGCATGTGATCCTTGGACCAGCAGCACCACCTTCACTTGGAAGCTTATTAGAAACACACACTTGGGTACAACCTCAGACATTCTACAAAGATCTTCAGGTGATTCCTAGGCATGTTATAATATAAAAGACTCTATTCTACACTATCCCTCCTTCCTAAAAATAATTTCATTGAACTTTCTCCTACCAATTGGACTGTTAGTTTTTATATTTCAGCAAAATTCTGAAGCTTTCTTCAGCTAAGGTGTGAATTTTAGTAACTGTATGTGCGTAAAGTTTCTTCCAAGCCAAAACAATGATAAAGCTCTATTCTAGCTTTCATGTGAAGACCATATATACATCTAGCTATTTGGAGATTACAGGGAGATAATAATAAT
This sequence comes from Glis glis, assembly GCA_004027185.1. NCBI lineage: Eukaryota > Metazoa > Chordata > Mammalia > Rodentia > Gliridae > Glis > Glis glis. Next base: position 2,745 of record PVJS01050535.1, on the reverse strand, counting down.
GTCTTCAACATTATCTTAATTACAGCAAAAAATAAAACACAAAGGTTATCTTATTAACACAAGCTTTTGCTTCTTTGTTTTTGCCTTCTTTATTGAAGATATTTCATTCTCCAAAATACTTCATGAGGGGTTTCCTACAAAGTCACAAGCCAATAAGGTCCATTTACTTGTATTAAATTGAACAACATATATGACTATATTTTATTTTAGAGCACTTTACAAATTAAACATGCTTGGCTTAATCCTTATTTCCAAATAAAATCCTTCACCAAATATCAGCTCAGTGAACTTGCCTTTTTACCCAGTACTAGTTTTCAAGCTAAAATAAAGACTCAGGCTGAGCAAAACTCTATCAATACACCAGAAGACTTCGACAAGCAGGCATGAAGATCTACAAAGAAAATTAAATTTTCTGTTACTATCTCAGACTCATGACCCTCTCCCTCAACCCTTCATCTCAAATTGCCACAAATGTTCTGTAACTGGGTCAGGGCACACTTGCTTGGGGGAAGAGAGACATATTAAAGAACATTCAATTATGCCTCTGACATAAGGAGCAAGCGAAGCAAATGTAATATCCTGTCATAAGACTTGAGCATAATTTTCTGCTCTGCCCAGCTTTCATTGTCAGTTGTCAACATGTGACTATCTTTCCCTGACACTCACCAGGAATGTTATGAACAAATCTGTGGAACATAATTTTTATTCAGTGTTTGTTTGGGTGCCATAGGTATCATTTGTCTTATCTATAAAATTGGTCTTCCTAGGAGGTCAGCAGTACTTCTATGTGTTAGAGTATGAAATCTGTTCCTCAGTTTTAATGCCTTTGCTATTCCTCTCTCAAGATTATAGCTTGATTTTACTTAAATGGCAATTTAGGATGGAGTACCAACCAAATTCATGGTATTGCAAGAGGTCAATGCAAGGTAGGAAGTTGGAAGTCAGCAGGTGAGTGTTAAATTGCCCATGCACAACTCTGAACTTACTCAAGGTCAACAGAAAAACTCAAGCACAGCAACCTGGCAAGCCTGGCTTCATGATTCATGGCACTTCTGCCAAATCATTAGCTCCATGCTGGCATATTTAGCAGCTTCTTATGTCAGATGTCCAAAAAAGCCACACTCTGTTGACACACATGTACACCAAGGTATTCAGTGAGCCAAAAATTACTAGAAGAATATAAAAACAAATTCAGAGGAGAATATAGGGCTTTAGTATAAAGTAGCAAGACTAATTTTTGCCTGTAACCATTTCTATGAAATTGTTCTTGATAATACTGTTCTTTGGGTCAGTAAAATCTCAGGCATTCCTTGATCAGAACTATAAAGAAAAAGGAATCAAAGATAATAAGATTAGGGGAGAGGATCCAAGATGGTGACCAAGGGAGATACCACACTACAATCTCTCTGACACTTCAATCTCAATCGCCATGAAAGCAACTTCTCCACAGAAGAAATGCGACACAAACTTGAAGTAAACAAAGAAAAGTTTGAAACACAATGGAATCAAAACCAGAAGACAAAACAGAGGAAAGTAAAAAGCTCCAAACGCCTTACCTAAGGGACGGCGGAGGCGCCATCTTGGCTGGACTGCACCAGCCGCTACCAGCATTGCCAGCAGAGAAGTCAGAGACCTGTTGTAAGTTCGGCTGCAGGTCAGCAGAGACAAAAGGAAGCAGCAGCTCGCTCCACACTCAAGACACCAAACGGCAGCGGCTACAGCGGCTGCAGCGGCGCCATCTTGGCAGGACTTTACCGGTGGCTTCCAGCATTGTGGCTTCTACACAAGACCAATGGAGATGCCAACAACCTGCTGTGAATCCAGCAGCTGCAGAATAGCAGCAGTGAAGGTGAGCAGCGACTCACTCCATGCGTGACACAGACCCAAACTAGGAGCTCTTCTAAAACCAGCACTGCAGAGCATCAGCAACAAAAGTGAGCAGCAGTTCGATCCACACTTGGCAGAGTCCCCAGGGCCCGGAGGCCTGACCAGAACCTGCAGCAGAGACTGAACCCTCCTCCCCTAGAGATTAAGAGCAGCGCTCAACTAGACTGTAAGTCAATGAGCCAACCGCGGGGGAGACCACCCAGCATGGCCACAGGGACTCGTAGGGTCTGAGACACACGGATTGCCCTGGCAGAGGCGGGAGTGGGGTCTGCAGTGGGACACAGTAGATGTGTGGATAAGAAGACAGTCCCTGACATTTGGGTGGAACAGAGTTGCAGCCCGTGGGTCACAACGCCCTTATAGAGTCTCCAGGGATTGCCACAGGACATACAGCTGTGGTACCTGTGTAAAATTGGACCAAACCAGCCCTCTTTGTGGAAAACATGGAGTTCCATGTTTGCACAGAACCGGGGCAAAGTGACAAGCGCTGCTTCTGTAGACAAAGAAAGACAAAAGCCTAGGGCCCCCTGCTGTTGACACCTGCCATAGGTGTAGACAGAGAGAGACATAGGGACAGCCCAAGTGGAGAACATGAAGACCAACGCTTGTAGTGAGAGGGGCAATAGCGGCACTGGTCGCTTGCACAGGTAGTGAGAGACACCAGGCAAGGGTCCTAATCACTGAAAGAGACCAAGAATTGGGCCTGCAAATGGACATTATACCAAGTAAGTGAGAATAACCACTCAGTAAATGTTATTCACCTTTAAGGCTCACCTAGTAGCAACTATCTACCTTCAGGATAAGAAATTATAAAGGGAGAGGGATTAGACATAGGATACTGACAGAGTGAGAGAGAGC
>PVJS01050534.1:0-14281 GCA_004027185.1 Glis glis | reverse complement strand
AAAAAAAAAAAAAAAAAAAAAAAAGCAAGAGGATTCAAAGACAAAAGCACAGTCCCTAAGGCCACACCCCCAGGAACCCACCTTCTTCAACCTCACCCCACCTGCCTAGGTTACCACTCAGTAAATCCATTACAATGGATTTATCCACTGATGAGATTAGAACTCACATGACTTAAATATATCAACTCTGAAATTAAAACATGAGCTCCTCAGAAGACATTCTATATCTGACCATAACAAAGGGCCTGCATTTTTTTTTTACTTCTCGTTTTCTTGAGAAGCAATTCAAGAGATAGACATTGGACGGCCAGATCTCATTTTAAATTTGCAGGAAATTTAAATTCCTTGGTGAAGGAATTTGTTGAAGGAAGGAAGTTTGGTGTCATATTCAATAAGCATATCCTATGCCCAGGAAATACCAGCACTTTTCTCTCCATGTGGTGGCAGGTTTTTATTCACTATAAAACTCATTTTTAAAAATTCTTTCGTTATTATTTTAAAAGGCTGTTGGGGAAAGAAGATATTAGAATAAAACACTATTCACTGAGCAGGACAAACCAGTCTGGGAGGAAGAGGCATTTCTAATGACGACACTAAACCCCAGGTTACTAAATTTTTCATCCTCATTCTTTGTGTTATCTGGCCAGCTTCTGCACCCTTCCCCATGCACATGTGGTCTGTCATAGCAAGCTTCCTGGGTCAAAGAACCCCTCCGTATAGTGGTGGAAAAAATACCTTGTCCTTTTTATTTACAGTTATATTCCTTATGAAAAAAAAACAATTTCTACAGATAATGGAAGAGCATATTAGAATAACAAAGTATATTCTATTTCCAGTAGGAGTTCAAAAATATTAATCAACAAGGGAAGCAAATTATTAAAATGCATCTCACAATCTGGGATGTGGCACTTTTCACCACTAGGATCTGGGCACATCCTGAAAAAGTGTGGTCCATTTCATTCGGCCTTTATTGAGTATTCCTATAGAAGAGAAGCTTGGATTCTTTGAATTATCTGGAGTATTAATTATTTATTTTTGTTTTATACTGATTTTTTGGTATCATCTACTTAACTTTGGCCCTCCTTATCATCAAAATCCTAAAACAAAAAAAAAATAAGTTTTAATATTGTATAACAAAAGTGTAGATAGGCCGGGCGTGGTGGCGCACGCTTGTAATCCCAGTACTTTGGGAGGCGGAGACCGGAGGATCTGGGTTTGCGGCCAGCCTCAGCTCTGTCTCTCTCTGTCTCTCTCTCCTTAGTGAGGCCCTCCGCAACTTTGTGAGACCCGGTTTCAAAATAAAGCATAAAAAATAGGGCCGGGGGCATAACGCAGAGGTAGAACGCCCCTGCATTCAATCCCTGGTACCGCAAAAAAAAAAAAAAAAGTGTAGATAGAAGATTTCCTTTATAGACCATACACTGGTATGTATCAATAGTGTAAAGATATTTTGGTCAGCCTCCTTATTATTGAAAGTAGAGCTGTATTCCAAGTCGGAAAAAATCTTTGGCTCATGACTAGAAATAGAATTTTTAGAAATTCAGTTAAAATGAGAACTGGAAAAGTAAAATCTATATTATTTTGAAAGTATTTATCTACTATTTGTATAATTCTTACCCATGAACATAAAATGCCCATGAGGCTCAAATACTTTGTTCTACTAATTCAAAAAATTAAAAAGCAGAAGTATTATTATGTGGGCACATTATAGAGGAAGTTGGAAAACTTTTTTTCATATTTTACTTAAAATTATAGAAACTTTCTTTGGAAAATGTACTTAATTATTTTTAACTTGATGTTTTGATAGAAACAAACAGATTGAAAAATATTTTCAGTGATCTATCCAGTGAGGCAGATTACAACTTTAAAACTCCTTTTATGTATTAAAATAGGATTATTTTCTTTAAAAATTTACATTTATAACTATGACTCCAATATTTCTTCTGTAATTCTTAATTTATCTGTCAATTTGGAAAATCTTTATAATTGTATATAGATTAGCTATGTGGCCAGAGTTAAGATGCAGAAGGGAGTTAAGACTAGTATTAACTACAAGTGATAACCATTTACTAATGCCCAACTCCAAATGCAACTATAAAATGTACAATATTATACACTAATTAATGATATATTCAGCAATAATAATAGGGATAATATAGGAAAAGTTTTACCAAGCAATAGTTACTTTTTTAAGTGAAATGCATCATGGTATTTTCAATTTTGTTTTCCTTTTTAGAACTGTCGAGCATACTACATTAATTTCATGGCCCTCTGATGAATCACGGCCTAAGATTTAAAAAACACTGGCAATCTGAAAGCTCTCTTTCAGCCCCCAAACCACAACAATTCTGTGATTCACATTGGTTTTCAGAAAGCTTTGTGAACTTTTCCTTGCTGTTTTGAGGATACACATTTGCTTTTGAACATCATTTTTTATGTTTGGGGGATTTTCCACATTGTGAATGCATGTTCAGATAAGTGAGCTAGACTCTGATAATCATTATTCTCTTGAGTCAAGTATCTATTTGGATGAAAGCAAAATGATAAAGCAGAAGCTATAGGCGATTTTTTGGTCTGTTGAGGGAGATAAGGAGGTATGGCTCTTTTAGGATTGTAGTGATGATGTTCTATCTTCCATTATCCAACACTTGCCCTATAAGCCAAATATGGAGGCAGTGGGGTCTTCCTTAGAGCAATTGCTGGGTCTGACTTAGGTGTTGATCAGAGCTGGGTAGTCTCCAAGTCTGCCTCTCTTGGTCCTTCCAGAAATTGGGGACCACATAACATTCTATAATAAATGTCTTTTCAATGTGAACTAGCAGGGTGTGTTCTGTATTTCGCAGAGTTTTCTAGTGAGAGACATCATAGAAGAAGATCAGCTGACCTGGAAGCAGTCTTCACTGTAACTGGAGGTGATCTTATCTGCTGGGTTCCCTCAGCTTTCATATGATGACTTACCATTCCCAAGTTACAAAATTGCATGAATAAGGAGAAAGCATGGACCGAAATTGCTTGGAAAAATTAAAATTTGCAAAAGTGAGTAAAAAGGATAGGAATTATATGTTTCTAAAGCACCAGAAACAGTGACATTTTCCTGTATGCAGGAAACTAATTTATACTTTCTCTTATTAAATATATATCAGTGTCCTTTTAGAGTTTAATAGTTTGTCACTGACTCATCTCTAACAGTAGAACATATTCCAAAAATCTCATATTAGCTCTAAAATTTTAAGGTTTTATATGTCAAAGTATAATCACCACACATTTCCTAAAGTTGACTGTTACCTCTCCCCAAATGTTCTTGTCAGAAAATTTGAACAGATATTTTTTGAAAAGTCAAATTAAAATTCATTGTTGAAATATGATAATAAACATATTTCAAATTTACTGAGCAGTTCTAAAAGTTTCTTCATTATGAACCAAATTTCCAATATTTTTTCTTTTATTCAGTATTGAATCACAGGTCAGAAGCCTCAATATTATTAAGGTGTCAGTTCTCTCAAAATTGACCTAAAGGTTCAAGGAGGTCCCAATCAAAATCATGGTAAACTTTTTAATAGAAATTGACAAGCTGATTCAAAAATTCATATGGAAATACAAAGAAAATAGAAGATCCAAAACAATATTGAAAAAGCTGAGCAAATCTGGGAATTTTGAGATTTAGCATATTGTCCCATTAATAAAGATAATGTGACTTTGGCATAAAGATAAACAGATCAACAGAATAGGAGAGAAAGTTCAGAGATATGTACACGCATGTATAGATAATTGATTTTTCCCACAAAGATCCAAAGGCAATTTAATGGGGAAAATATAGTCTCTTTAACAAATTATGCTGGGACAATTGTACAATTATATACAAAAACAAAAACTTCATTTTAAGCCTCATGCCATAAAAAATACTAAAAATGGAGGACAGATTTAAATATAAAACCTAAAACTATAAAATTTTTAGAAGAAAACAGGAGAAAATCTATAACCTTGGATCAGGTGAACATTTTTTGGATATTACATAAAGCATGATTCATAAGAGAAAAAATTGATATCTTGGACTTCATCAAAATTTAAGACTTCTGCTCTTTGAATGACACTGTAAAGGGAATGAAATGATAAGCCACTGAGTGGGACAAAATACTCAAGATCGTATGTCTCATAAAGGACTTATATCCAATTATATAAAGAACTCTCAAAACTCAGTAATAAGAAAATAACCAACTCACTTTTCACACTAAATGTAGATCAGATATGAAGACACTCCATTAAAGATAATATAAAAACCAGGCATGAGGTGCATGCCTATAATCCCAGTACTTGGGAGGCTGAGGCAGGAAGATCACAGGTTCTAGTCCAGCATGTGTGAACTTAGTGAGACCCTGCTTCAAAATAAAAAATAAAAGGTGCTCAAAGGTAGAATGCCCCTGGGTTCGATGCCCAGTAACACACACACACACACACACACACACACACACACACACACACACACGTACAATATACAGATGACACATGTTTTTTGTAGGAAAAAGGAAATCGACAATGAGATACCACTACATATCTATCAGAATGGCTAAAATTCAAATGAGTGACCATACCAAATGTTGGCTGGGATGGAGAGGAAGGGGAACCCTCATAAAATACATGTGAAAATGTTAAATGGTATAATCGTTTTAGAAAAACAGTTGGCAGTCTCTTAAAAAGGTAAACATATATCTAGCATATGATCCACCATCCCACTTCTAAATATTAATCCAAGAAAAATCAAACATGTCTATACAAAGACTTATGCGTGAATGTTCACAGCAGTTTAACTGTAATACCCCAAATTGGGAACGACCCAAATGTTCATCCATACGTGAGTGGATAAACAAATTTGTATAGTCATATGATATAATACTCGTCAGTAATAAAGAGAAATATATCTTCACACATCATGAAGAAGTCCCCAAATAGTTAAACTGAGTGACAGAAGCCTGACAGAAAACAATACACACTGTATGATTTCACTTATATAAAATTCTAGAACATCCAAATGAATCTGTAGTGACAGAAAATAGGTCAGTGATTGTATGGGAGTAAGTTGAGGGGGGTCGAAGGGATGACAAAGGGGAATAAGGATACTTTTAAGGGTAATGGATATCTTTATTATCTTGGTTTTGGTGATGGTTTTTCAAGCCTGTACACATATATAACATTTTTTCAAACTGTAGCTTTTTTGTTGTTTGTTTGTTGTGGTATTGGGGGTTGAACCCAGAGGCATTCTACCTCCAAGTTACATCCCCAGTCCTTTTTTATTTTTTCTTTTGAAACAGGGTCTCACAAAATTGCCAAGAGTCTCACTACATTGCCGAGGCTGTCCTTGAACCTGGAATTCTCCAGTCTCAGCCTCCCAAGTACTTGGGTTATAGGCTTGTGCCACCATGCCCAGCTGATTTTTAAAATATTTATTTATGTATTTATTTATGTATTTATGTATTTATTTAGTAGTACTGGGGATTGAATCCAGGGGCATTTTACTTTTGAGCTACACTATTTTAGTTTAGTTTGGTTTAGTTTAGTTTAGTTTAGTTTAGTTTAGTTTGAAACAGGGTCTCAGTGTATTTCTGAGGCTGGCCTCAAACTTGCCATCTTCCTGTCTCAGCCTCACAAATACTGGGATTACAGGCATGCACCACCCTGCCCTGCAAATTGTTGATGTTAAATGTGTGCAATTTACTAACTCAATAAAATATTACAAATAATTATTATATGCCAAACATTCTGATAGTCATTGTGGCTTTGGTGGCAAAAGAAAACATATTTTCATAAAATTTGTAGTTACAAGTAAGAGGATGCAGACCAGTGAGATTATTATTTACTTATTACTGAATATTAGTCCCTTACTAATGCCCATAACTTTAAAATAGAAAATGAAAAGCAAATTAAATTCTTCATCCGATTCAATTCTAAACAGTTGATATTAGTAGAGACTAAAAATATTATTAAAAGTTTTATGTTGAGCCGGGCGTGGTGGCGCGCGCTTGTAATCCCAGTACTTTGGGAGGCGGAGACCGGAGGATCCGGGTTCGCGGCCAGCCTCAGCTCGCTCTCTCTCTCTCTCTCTCTCTCTCTCTCCCTAGTGAGGCCCACCGCAACTTCGTGAGACACGGTTTCAAAATAAAGTATAAAAAATAGGGCCGGGGGCGTAGCACAGAGGTAGAACACCCCTGCGTTCAATCCCTGGTACCGCAAAAAGAAAACCAAACAAACAAACAAAAAAAAGTTTTATGTTGAATAAAAATACGTGCTATTTAGTTCTAGAAAAAAATGTGTGTTTTTAAAGGAAATTTCCCATTGCAGTATCATACTGGTTAAGGAGAAGCAGTGGTAGACTAGTTGAAGAGAAGCATAATGCTTTTTGTTTTGTTTTTTCACTCTTTGGTTCACATCACATGTTTTAGGGAAAATATCAGATGGGGAAGCCTTTTGTTTGTTATTTAAAAATAATTATCTGCCAAGTAGATTGTAGCCTATAATAAGTTGTCAATGAGGTTTATAAAATAATAGTAGTTAATTTTTCTCAACTAAGAAAGCCCCTACCATATATAACACAGTATTTTTAAGTAGTAACATTAAGCAAGGAAAAATTATGAGCTAGATAATCTGAAGTAACATATCTTTACTCCGATGTTTGGGGATCATACGTGGTGATTTTTCACATTCCCTTTTCTTTCTACCTCATTATATATCCCACCCCACCTCCCACCTTTTTAGTGCTTAGATCATGAAAATATTCCTATCTTCCTTTTTAAAGTGATAAATAACATTAGAAAAGACATTAAGTTTAAAAATAAATTAATTCACCTGTCATCATAAAGATAAACACTTACAGTAACTAGAAGAGAAAATTTAAAACTGGGAAAGTGAATTATAGTGAATTCAGCAAGAGGTCCTCATAGGTAAAGTTTGCTTATCTCACATTTTTCCCCCTGTGGTACTGAGGATTGCCCCAGGGGCATTCTACCTCTGAGCTACACCTCCAGCCCTTTTTACTTTTTATTTTGAAACAGGGTCTTGCTAGGTTGATGAGAGTCTCACTAAGTTGCTGATGCTGGTCTTGAACCTGAGATCCTTCTGTCTCAGCCTCCCAGGTACTGGGATTACAGATGTGTGCCACCATACCTGGCTATCTCACAATTTTTTTTTTTTTTGCAGTACTGGGAATTGAACCCAGGGGCATTATACCTCTGAGCTATACCCTCAGCCCTATTTTTTATTCTTTATTTTGAAACAGGGTCTAAGTTGCGGAGGGCCTCACTAAGTAGCTGAGGCTGGCCACGAACCTGCAATCCTCCTGTTTTAGCCTCCCAAGTACTGGGATTACAAGCGTGTGCCACCACACCTGGCTCTACTATCTCACAATTTTAACCCACATCAAGAAAATGTCTGTGGGTTCACCCCAAAATGTAGTGATTTAAGGTAATATTAATCATTTATTTTCTCAAAATCCTATAATTCGGGCAGGGATCAATAGTAGTATCAGCTGATTTGCTCAACTTCTGTTACAGAACCCACTTCCAAGATGGCCTCCCTCACCCTGCTGACATACTGATGTTGTCTGTTTCAACTGGGAGCTCAGAGCCAGTGGCCTCAGCTCTCCATATGGGTAGGTTGAGCTTCTTCTGGTGTGGTATATAGTTGGGCTGGTGACATGGAAGCTAACTTTCCCTGGAGCACAAAAGAGTACACTTCCAGGCCGTCTTGAGCAATACTACCTCTCGTCTGAATCATTGCTTCTCTCCCTTACATTACTGCCTTCCTCATGCCCTTTTTGCTAATCTACATCCTATCCTTCCTCCAAGATCTAGTCCAAGAAGCACTTTATGAAAAGTTTTCAAGTTATTCCATGTTGGTGTGATAGGTCTTTCCTTTTGAAACTGGATAGCTTTTACTATCCCTACTATTCCTATGGATAGTATAACTGACCTCCATCTCTGTATGATCCTTGAGGACACAAACCAAAGTCCATGTCTATGCCACAGTGCTCACCACATATTATGCGCTAAATAAATGTGTGATAGAGCAGTTGGTTGTACACTGGGGAAATTCAGTTCTTCTTAGGTGTTATTCCTTTTAAAGTGGTGTACATCTTGAACTTAAATAGATGCTTTTAAAGATCTATTAGAGAAGATGTTTACCTGGACTACCAAGGTAAGAAGAATTTAAATTACTCATTAGGCATAATGAGTTCAGATCATTTATTTTATTACATCAGATCATTTATTACATTTAAAAACATTTTTTTAGCTTTATATCTCTTCATCCTCCTCAATGATCCAAACAAGCAAATGTTTTTTAAGATGCTTAGGATCAGTGAGGTAAACCTAGAAAATGCAAAGATAAAACTAGGTAGCATGGAAATAATGAGTAGAAATGTTTATTAACCTAATTGTCTTCAGCTGAAGAGAGAAGTCTACCAACTTTAATAGTATTCCCTTTCTGAGCACATTAACTCTATCAACACAGAGCTGTGACCAACATAGTCACTGATCTTGTCCTCTACTATGCTATATGTTTGCCACTATTATGACTTGGAGAGTAATAAATGTACCACGACAAGGAGGAAGGAAAACTGATACAAATAAGAACTTTCAAGGAAGAGTTTGGATCTATCAATCAGTGAATGCAATTAAAAAAATACCTTGGCTTACAGATGTGTCAGCACCTTCAAAAGTAGTTTCTTTTCAGGACACTGCAGTGATTTCAGTTTGAAGAAGTTTCTGAACTTTTAACTCAAGGTAATGAGCCAGTTAATGGCAGACTGAGTTTTGCATGGGAAGCAATTACCCCGATTGATAGGAAACTTGAGAAAATGAGTACAAGCTTTAATGAGATTGGCAAAAAGGTCGTGTGTCTGAGAGTTGAAACAGAGTAAAAAGGAATGATGGTGGGAGAGATCATTAAAGACAATGCATGAAAACCAGTAAAAATGAAGATGAGATATAATACCATTGGATCCACTTCTATAAAAGACCACAGAATTTTTTTGCCTAAAGGTAAGGTGACATCTAGAAATTTGGAAGTTGGGAGTCCATGGTTCAATTGAAACTTTGTCAATGAGCTAGTTTTAGTCTAACCGATAAAGTGATAATGTAAGTTTTAACAGAATAAATGATTATATACTGATAACGTATTCTAGTTCATACTCATCTTTAAGAAAGGTAGGTCATGGGCTCTGCTTCCACTTCCTCTTCTCACTCACTGCTCAGCCCACTGTAATCTGGCTTCCATCCCCAGCACTCTCCTTGAATTGCTTCAAGAAAGGTCAGCAATGATGTGGTTGTCAAACACTTTAGCCCCCTTTCAGCTCACATCCAATTGATTTTTCTTCCCAGCAGAATTTGACATTGTTCACCAGTTCCTCCTTATTAAAGCTCCTTGTTGCCTTCTAAGATGCAGCTCTCTCTTATTCTTGCCACATATCTCTGTCTGCTCTTTATCTTTCTTCTAGTTCCATCTCTTCTGCTGGAATTTTTCAAAAGATCTATTATCAGCCAGGCGTGGTGGTGCATGCCTGTAATCCCAGTACTTCGGAGGCTAAGACAAGAGGATCACAGGTTCGAGAACAGCCTCAGCAACTTAGTGAGGCCCTCAGTAACTTAGTGAGACCCTGTTTCAAAAAAAAATATATATATATATATATGTAGCTCAGAGGTAGAATGCCTCTGGGTTCAATGCCAGTACATTAATAAAAAAAAAAAAGCTACTATCCTTTCTCACTTTGCATGATCTTCCTGAATGATTTCTTGTAATCTGGAAGCTCCAGCTATTACATACGTGCCAAGCAAATATTGATTTACTAACTTTCTTGAACTATGGATCTGATATTAGATGTACTGCTACTCCTTATGCTTGAGATTGCCTCCTCAAATCTTATATTTTATTTTCTCATTTTCCATCTCTCAATTATTAGCAATCCTATTATCCTATTGCCCAAGCAAGAAATCTTGGAGTAATCTCTTCTACAGTTTTACTCACTACTTATATCCAAGAACAGTCCATTCAGTCTCTGAAACGGTTCTAGTTTCTGTCCATGGCTTCCTACTGCTACTATTACTGTCCTAATCCAGGCTTTTTAGTATTTTTTGCTTGGAATTTTTCTTAGTGCTTTTTAAATTAGACTTACCACTCTGAATCAGGTTAATCTTTGTTCCCATCTATTTCTATATTGCTGCAGAAGTTATCTTTGTAAAATAGTAATATGATCATGTTACTTCCATGCTTAAAAAAAATGTCCTTTGTCTTCATGATTTGAGGGCCACCTACCTAGCTTCTAACAGTATGGTCATCTCTGAGTCCAGCTGCTGATTCACACAAATTGACCTCCAGAAGCCAGATTTATTCCAAATAACTCTCCACTGTCCAGACATAGTTCACTGAAATAGGAGTAGACACCTGAACTGAGACAGTCATTCTCTTTCCTGTAAAAACAAAATACACTTATGAGCTTTGGGGTTACTATGTTTTAATATGTAGAACAGAGAAATAAATAGTCCGGAAAAGAAAAGGAGAAATACTAAAAATGTGCTGTCAATATCCTACCCCCATTTCCAGGCTATGACAGCATTCATACTCTTGGATTCTATAGAATGCCTGTATTCTTTTATTAAACAAGCCCCTTCATCTCGTTATTTATTGTTTGTTATTATTAAGTTCTCCAAAGTAGATTTCTGTTATTTGCAGCTCAAAAAGTCCTACCAATTATAATAGTAAACAAATTGAGTTCCAAATATTTGGCAGGGCTTGTAATATCCTTCAAAAATAGGTTTTCAATCTTCAAGTTTCCTTTCTTTCTTCTGTCTCTTTTCTCTAACATATTTCCTCAAACTCTTTTTTTTAGACTCCCCCCCTTTGGGGTACTAGAGATTGAACCCAGGGGCATTCTACCTCTGAGCTACACTCCCAACCCTTTTTATTTTTTATTTTGAAACAGGGTCTCACTAAATTGCTGAGGGTCTTAGTTGCTGAGGCTATCTTCCAACCTGGGATCCTCTTGTCTCAGCCTCCCAAGTAATGGGATTACAAGTGTGCACCACTGCGCCTGGCTGTTTTAGTCCATTTTACGTGTCTGTAACAGAAACCCATACCATAGACTGGGTAATTGATAATGAACAAAAATCTATTTGCCACAGTTCCGGAGGCTAAGATGTCCAAGTTTGAGAGACACATCTGGCAAGGGCCTCCTTGCTCTGTCATCCCATGGCAAAAGGACAAAATGAAAAGAGGATGAAGAGGAGGAGGAAGAGGAAGAGGAGGAGGAAAGGAGGAGGAGGAATCAAAGGTCCTTTTATAAGGAACTGATTCCTGCATTCATCCATTCATGAAGATACCATTCTCATGACTTAATCACCTCTCTAAACACTGTTACAAATAAGTGTCCAATACATGCTTTCTGGGGACACATTCAAACCATAGCAATCTCCACAGGACGATCCTTTTCCTATCTCAAGTACTCTTCTTCCTCAGAAGCTCAATTATTCTTCGCTCTTTTTAGCTTTCTTGGTGTGCGTATTAGAAGGAGATACTAGGAATTGAATTCTGTCACTAAGCTACATTCCCCTTTTTTGTTTTGAGACAAGGTCTCATTAAGTTGCCCAGTCTGGCCTATAACTTGAGATCCTCCTGCCTCAGCCTCCCAAGTCACTGAGTCTTTTTAGCTTGTTTCATTCATAGTGTTGTATAGCTTTCATTGTGCTGTTATCCTCTACTATATCCTCTCCCCAACTTCAGCTTAGATTACATTGGTCATATTATTATTATTATTATTATTATTATTATTATTATGTGTGCTACTGGGGATTGAACCCAGGGGTGTTCAACCTCTGAGCTATATCCCCAGGCCTATTTTATTTTTTATTTTGAAACATGGTATCACTAAGTTGTTGAGGGCCTTTCTAAACTGCTGAGGCTTCCCTGGAACCTGTGACCCTCCTGTCTCAGCCCCAAGTACTGGGATTACAGGTGTGTGCTACCACGCCCCATGGCCATTATTCTTTTGAGAACTCATTTACCATGCTGCTTTCTCAGACGTCTTTATTAATAGACTCTTTTCCCAGACCATCAATCTCTTTGTACTAGCGCATCCCCATCAATGCCCAAGCATGCTTTGGTGTCTCCTCTTGATCCAATAATTTCCTCATTCTATTTTTCTGCTTTCCTTTAAAACTCAACTTTAAACAGTTACCTACTCCTGCTTCCTCAACCTTCTTATGTCCCCTTCACTCTTCAGCCTGCTCCAATTGGAATTTTATTCCAAAAACTATACTGAAATTGCTTAGTTAAGATCACCAACAACCTTCATTTTGCTATATCCAGTGAATACTTTTTTGCCCTTCTTTTAGCTCCTTAGTACCCTTGAACATATTTGATCACTTCTTCTTTCTTGTAATATTCTCCCTTTTAAGGAAGATTTTTAGATTCTGAGATTCCTCAGGCTGTAGAGTTTTCTCTTCCCTCTTTAGTTCCTTATGTCCTTTTCTGTTCAAACTTTAAATGTTTGTTGAGAGCCTACTATGTGCCATGCACTGTTTCAAGTTCTGGAGGATATAGCAATGAATCAAATAGGAAAAAAATCTTCTCTCATTAAATGTATAGCTCAATAAGATTAGCAATCCAAAGAAGAATGCTTGCATTATTGAGGTTCAAGCTTTGGTCTATCATATATCAAAGTCTACATTGGTGATTCTAATGTATAACTAGCAATTAAGAACTCACTGCTTATTGCCTTGTTATTTGCTTGTTTTTAAATATACTTTCATTGGTGCATTGTAGTCTCACATCTAAATTAGTTCATAGTAATAATGACATACATGCACACAGCACTTGGTGAGTTTTCTCCCTGCTCCCTCCCCACGCCCTCCCCTTCCCCATACATGATATTGAGATTGTCATTGATAATTTCACATGTGTACATAACACCAATGGAAGTGTTTCCTTCATTAATTCTCCTCCCCCTCAACCTTCCCTTAGACCCCCTTCATCACTCCACTGGTGTTTCTCCTCTATTGTCTAAAGTTCCTCTTGTGTCCTGATTACTCCCTAGCTTCTACATATGACAGAAAAAATATGACCCTTCAGTTTCTGTGAATGGCTAATCTCACTTAACATAATGTTTTCCAGTTCCATTCTTTTCCTACAAATGACATATTTTTTCTTCTTTAATGCTGAGTAGAATTTCATTTTGTATATATCACATAATTTCATAATCCATTTGTCTACTGATAGATACCTAAGTTGGTTCCATGGTTTGACTATTGTAAATTGTGCTGTTATACACATGGATATGGATGTCTTACTATAATATTCTGATTTCAGTCCCTTTGGAAAGATACCCAGGAGTGCTATACCTGGATCGTATGGTGGATCCATTCCAGATTTTTTTGAGAAATATCCACACTGATCTCCATAGTGGTTGCACTAATTTAGAATCCCATCAACAGTGTATATGAGTTCCTCAGGAATGGAATTATTACCATTGACTAAGTGTACATATGAGAATATACCAACATCAATCTCAGTACTCTGTATTGGGAAGGGAAATGGGGAGGCAGTGGGGGCACCAAGGGCTGTGTTCATGTACGTTACTGTCAACAAGATTTTCATTATGATGTGAGACTATAATGCACCAATAAAAGCACATTAAAAAGAGTTCCTATCTCCCCACATCCTCACCAACATTTATTATTATTTGACTTCCTTTTTTTTTGTGGTACCGGGGTACCGGGGATTGAACGCAGGGGCGTTCTACCTCCGCGCTACACCCCCGACCCTATTTTTTTTTAATGCTTTATTTTTGAAACCGGGTCTCACGAAGTTGCAGAGGGCCTCGCTAGGGAGAGAGAGAGAGAGAGAGAGAGAGAGAGAGAGAGAGAGAGAGAGATCGCGCGCGCGCATGCGCGCTGAGGTTGGCTGCAAACCCGAATCCTCTGGCTCCGCCTCCCAAAGTACTTGGATTACAAGCGTGCGCCACCATGCCCGGCTATTTGACTTCTTGATGATTGCCATTCTAATTGAGGTTAGATGGAATCTCAGTGTAGTTTTGATTTACATCTTCCTGATTGCTAATAATGTTGAATATTTTTTCATGCATTTATTGGCCATTTATATTTATACTTTTGTGAAGTGTCTATTTAGTTCACTTGCCCATTTCTTTCTTTTTTTTTTTTTTTTTTGCAGTACCGGGGATTGAACCCAGGGGCGTTCTACCTCCGCGCTACACCCCCCGGCCCTATTTTTTATACTTTATTTT
>PVJS01050533.1:0-14282 GCA_004027185.1 Glis glis | reverse complement strand
TTTTTTTTTTTTTTTTTTGCGGTACTGGGGATTGAACCCAGGGGCGTTTTACCTCCGAGCTACACCCCGGGCCCTATTTTTTATACTTTATTTTGAAACCGGGTCTCTCTCTCTCTCTCTCACACACACACACACACACACACACACACGACTAAATAGTTACTTGAAATAAGAATTTTATATAACTAACTTAGAAATACTTCTCATACATACCAAAACAATATGATGAAGATTCTGATTCAACTTTCAGGCGCTTATTGCTCAGTGATGGGGCCACACATATTCTTATACACTTGGTAATTAACCTAAACATTTCTTTTTCTAGCAATCCAAGCCTCTCTCCTTAGCCAATTTCTATATCTTCAATAAACGCTTTCTATTTTGTTCAATTTGCCAAACTTATGACCTTCAATTCTCCTCTTACAATACAACATGAGCATGTTTAAACATGTGATCTGCTTGGCTATGGAGTTCAGGGATAAATGACACTGGTTTCAGTCAGCTGAAAACTCAGACTCAAGTCTCAATAGACACTTTTTGTATGTGAACAAAATATCTGGTAGGAAATGATACTAACTGCCAAAATTTCTTTAGTTCCCTAGAAAATCGTTAATGATTCACTGGAAATTTTCATTTCATTTTCCAAATTTTCTCACTAGTTTCAAATGTTGCAAAATATTTTCTTATGGTATTTTACCTTCCTTACGGCATTTTGCTTTTCTGTTATTTATTAATGTTTTTATGTGTTTTCACTAGTTCTTTATGATCCCAGTTCCATACACAGACAACGTGTACTTCTTTTTAATTCAAATACACGTACAAGTTACTAGAGTGTCTGAGAGCCTTTTTGGTGTTTATATTGTATACATGGATGTGTGAGACACACTAAACCCACGTGTTACTTCCAGTGTAGTCGGTAGAAATCAGTACATAAGCACCAATGGCTTATAATATAAGCCAGAAAGTAGGAAGTAATATATGAGCTGCATTCTATTTATTATGTGAAAAGAGGAAGGAAGAGGAGGAGGGGGAGGGAGAAGAAGACTTCCAAAGTAGGAAGTTATTTTACCCTGGAAGAACAAATTAGATTTCTTAAAAAAATAAACATTTATTATTCAATTTTTAAAAATACAGCCAATCAGAAATTATAGTGAAACCCATATACCCAATGCTTTATGTTCAACTATTATTAAAATTTGTCATATTTCCTTCAAAAATTAAATTTTTTTTCCGGTACTGGGAGTTGAACCCAGGGGCATTCTACCACCAAGCTACACCCCCAGCCCTATTTTTTATCCTTTTATTTCAAAACAGGGTCTCACTAAGTTGTGGAGGGCCTCACTTAGTGTGCGCCACCACACCTGGCTAAAAAAAATTAGATTTTGATGGTTGAAAATCTGTGGTGGATATTACAGTTAAATTTTATTTATTTATATTTATATTTTATTTTTTGGTACTGAGGATTGAACCCAGGGCCATTCTACCTCTAAGCTATGCCTCCAGACCTATTTTTGTTTTTTGAAATAAAGTCTCACTAAGTTGCTGAGGGTCTTCCTAAATTGCTGAGGCTGGCCTCAAATCTGTGATCTTCCTGTCTCAGCCTCCCCTCCCAATTACTGACATTACAGGCCACACCTGGCTAAAATAAATTTTATAAGGAAAGGCACCAGGGTGAGGCCATTGAAGAATGTTAAGAAACAAGACATTTAGGAGGATAAGGGACAAGAGGGAAGGCACAGTTATGGTATAGCTAGTATCTGGATCCTATGAACACCAGGCTCAAGAACATGTGCATAAAGAGACGATGGGACAGAAGGGGATATGGCATCTTTTGTGTGAGCACTATGCTTTATCCTCTCATCTACCTATTTCATGTGCGGTGTTCTTGACTTTTACTATAGGTGACAGGTCTTTGCCATCAGGGTTTCCCTTTGGAAGGAATTTCTGGCATGATAGGCTGAATAGTCTACAGGGAAGAATGAAGGCCTAGACGTCCATTAGGGGCTAGTGTAAGAGCTGCCTGAGTGCTGACACAAGGAAGCCCAGACCAAGGCATGGGGAAGGATGAGACGTTGTCTTTCTTTAAGTTAACTTCCAAGATGTGACAACTGACTTGCTGATCAGGAGGGGAAAGAAAGAGGCAAAGCAAAGAAGCGAATAACAAAAAGCTTGTATTTCCTGAATAATTACTGTGTCCAAATAAAATACTGAATACCTAAATTATTTCATGTAGTGTTCATAAAAATCAAAGCCAAATATCATTATACTATTTTATAAAAAGAAAAAACTGAGTAAGAAACGGGCTAGAAAACTTTTATTTCTATTTATTTATTTATTTATTTATTTATTTATTTATTTATTTATTTTTGCAGTACTGGGGATTGAACCTTGAACCCAGGGGCATTCTACCTCTGAGCTACAGCCCAAGCCCTATTTTTTATTCTTTATTTTTGAAACAGGGTCTCACTAAGTTGCAGAGGGCCTCACTAAGTAGCTGAGGCTCTCACTAAGTAGCTGAGGCTGGCCGTGAACCTGCGATCCTCCTGTCTCAGCCTCCCAAGTACTGGGATTACAAGTGTGCACCACCAAGCCCGGCTTAATTAATTTCTAAAACCCTTGCAAGTAGAAGGTGACATTGCAAGTCCAGTCCTGTTTAACTCCATAATCTCTCATTTTCCTCTTCTACTTCTCTAAACTCTCTTGACAGTAGGAGATTCTGAGTGTGAGTGGAGGATAAAAGGATGATGCTTCATGATGACAAGAGGAAAACCTGTCCATGGAGAAAGACAATGAGTTTGGTTTGGAAATTGTCTCAGGAACTCTGACTGGCCTTCAATACCTATTTTCCTCATCTTCCATAATAAATTACCTGCCATTTTTAAACTGGCACCTGGCTGTCTAGAATAAAGGATACATGTACTAGTTTCTCTTGCAGACAGGTGGGACTTGTGACAAAATTTTAGCCAGTGGGAAGTAGGTGAAATGTTAAATGCAGCCGGGCGTGGTGGCACACGCTTGTAATCCCAGTACTTGGGAGGCAGAGACCAGAGGATCCGGTTCGCGGCCAGCCTCAGCTACTTAGTGAGGCCCTCCGCAACTTCACGAGACCCAGTTTCAAAATAAAGTATAAAAAATAGGGCCAGGGGTGTAGCTAGGAGGTAGAATGCCCCTGGGTTCAATCCCTGGTACCACACACACAAAAAAAAGTTAAATGCAGTGTCCAGGGAATGTCACTAAGGAGCAAAGTTAGGCTCTTCTTCCTCCTCCAGCCTGGCAGAGGGAAGGCAGAGCTGCAGTAGGAATCCTAGATCTTGAGACTGAAAGCCTAAGCCAAGAACAATAACACAGATGCATCTGGATCCCTCCCAGTGTGGGCGAGAAAGAGAATGAACTTGTTTAAATTATGCTTCCAGCTGGGCATAGTGGCACACACTTGTAATCTCAGTACTTGGGAGGCTGAGACAGGAGGATCGCAGATTTGAGGACAGCCTCAGCAAGTAGTGACATTCTCATCAACCTTGTGAGACCCTGTTTCAAAATAAAAATAAAATAGGGCTAGGGGTGTAGTTCAGAGGTAGAATACCCTTGGGTTCAATCCTCAGTACCACACACACACACAAAATTATGCTTACATTAGAATTTCGGCAAAGTGAAGCGTAATAGCCTATCAGACACAAATATGCTGATTTTGATTTCTCTTATGTTACTTCAAATAGTTGATATTTTTCCTATTGTAAAAAGTAAATATCTTCAATGTATGAATGCCTGCATTTTTATTTACATTTTCTTTTTTATTATTATCATCTTATATTAATTATTATTTTAACCATATGGGTATTGTTAGTAGTCCTTTCTTCTGCGAAAGTATTTTGTGTGGCTAGAAAGAATGTAAAAGTTAAATATAATTGAAGTTTGGATCTCACCTATGCCACATATTAGCTGTATATCCATGAAAAATTCTCTAATCTCTCTGAAAGTTAGTTTTTTCATCTATAAAATAATGGCAATTTCTGCATTAAAAATTGAGCCTAAACCAGGCGTGGTGGCGCATCCTTATAATCCCAGTACTTGGGAGGCTGAGACAGGAAGATCCGGGTTCACAGCCAGCCTCAGCAACTTAGTGAGGCCCTCCGCAACTTAGTGAGACCCTGTTTCAAAATAAAGAATGAAAAATAGGACTGGGAGTATAGCCCAGAAGTAGAATACCCCTGGGTTCAATCCCTAGTACTAAAAAAAAAAAATTGAGCCTAAATATGCTAACATCTAGAAAATGCTAAATATATGTCTTTCTCTAACTCATAAACAAGGTCTGGCACACAAAAATGATACTTGGCAGGTGAATTCCAATTTTACAGATGGAAATGCCAAAATAAATATAGTTTAAGTATTAAAAAAAGGCCATATTGTGAAAATGCCAGTCAACAGAGGCTGAGTAGCTACTATAATACAAACCTGAATATACATATAAACATGTAATATATATATATATATATATATATATACTGTAATATATACACATACTAAACATATGCTATAATTTAATGGCTTATGTACTTTTTTTTGGTACTGGGGATTGAACCCAGCAGCATTCTACCTCTGAATATGCCTCCAGCCCTTCTTATTTTTTAATTTTAAAATAAGGTCTAGCTAGGTTTCTGAGGGTCTTGCTAAGTTGCTGAGGCTGGCCTTGAACCTGCAATCTATTCTCCTGTCTCAGCTTCCCATGTACTGGGATTATAGATGTGCACCACCACACCTGGCTTTATGTACCTTTTGATTTATATTTTTCATTGAAAAGACTCCACAGAGAAGTTAACTCCTGGATGAACAAAGACTTGAGTCTGCATGTAAATCCCTCAAAATTTACAGAGTACTTAGATAATACAGAATTAACACAAACATTTGATTTTCAAAACATATATCATTCCTTAGTTCTGATTCTTAGTTGAACTCCAGTAGACTATTCATATATTTATGATATGTTATAACACTAAAGTGTCACTTAAGGGTTGGGTATAGACAATGGTAGAGTGCTTTCCTAGCATGCACAAGTCTAAGCCAAAGAGCCTAATGCTATAATTATTAGGATACTACCATCATGTTAATAATAAGACCAATAAATGAATAACATAATAACTGGGAAATCCTTAATAAAAAAGAAGCATATCTGGAATTAGTAATGAGCTTTATGTGTGTATTGGTCAGGGTTCACTAAATTAACAGAATTCACAGAATGAATATATAAAAAAGGGGTTTAATAGATCAGCTCACAATGTAGTCCTGAGTTTCGACTGCACATGAAGAATCAGAGGAATCAGTAGCTGGTCAGGCAGTCTAAGAGCTGGAGCCTTAGGATTGAAGCAACCACTAATTCAGTCCAGTCCAAGATGTGAAGATAAGAAGCTCTTCGGAGAAACGATGGTGAAGTTTCAGCTCGAAGGCTGGAGGCCGACGATCTCAGACAAGAGCAGAAGATCAAGAAGCTCTTCAAGGAAACAGCAAAGTAGGAGACCGACAATCTCAGACAAGAGCAGATGCGTTTTTTTCAGGAAGAGTCGCGGCTCCCTCTACGCGGCTTTCTCCTTCTTATATCTAAGTCCTGCACCTATCGGAACCCTGCTACCCACATTTAAGGCAGGACTTCCGGTTCAATCTGCTGTTACACAACCAAAGTCACATGATCTTAGGTGGGTCAAGTTGACAAACCAGACCAACTATCACAATGTGGAACACCTTCCTTGGTGAACACGACCATGTTTGCTCTCTATGAAAATTAAAGGAATTTTAGGAACATTGTATTCTTTTAGAATAGGCTTTTAAGCATCTATCCTGCCCCAGTGGTTCTTTCATTTGTTCCAATGCACTTTCCTTAAATAATTAACAAATATATAATTTGGCTATTGTGAATTGTGCTGCTATGAACATGGGTATGCATATATTACTTTAGTTCTCTTATTTCAGACCCTTTGGAAAAATACCCAGGAATGGAATAGCTGGATCATATGGTGGATCCATTCCCAATTTTCTGAGGAATCTCCACACTGATCTCCATAGCGGCTGAGCTAGTTTGCAATCCCAACAATAGTGTAGAAGAGTTCCTATTTCCCCACATCCTCCCCAACATTTATTGTTTTTTGACTTCTTGATGATTGCCGTTCTGATTGGGGTTAGATGAAATCTCAGTGTAGTTTTGATTTGCATCTCCCTGATTGCTAATGATGTTGAACATTTTCTCATGTATTTATTGGCCATTTGTACCTCTTCTTTTGTGAAGTATCTATTCAATTCAATTGCCCAATTCTTGATTGGGTTATTTGTTTTTTTAGTGTATAGTCTTTTAAGTTCTTTGTATATTCTAGATATTAGTCCTCTATCAGAGGGATAGCTGGCAATGATCTTCTCCCATTCTGTAGACTTTCTCTTTAGACTCTTGATGGTTTCCTTTGATGAGCAGAAACTTTTTAGTTTAATGTCATCCCACTTATTAACTCTTGTTTTAATTTCTTGAGCTTTGGGGTCTTATTAAGGAACTTTCTACCTATGTCTATATGTTGGAGTGTTGGATCTATGCCCTCCTCTAGTAGCTTCACAGTCTCTGGTCTAAGTTTCGGGTCTTTGATCCATCTCGAGTTGATGCCTATGCACAGTGAGAGGTAAGGATTTAGTTTCATTTTTCTACAACTGGATAACCAGTTTTCCCAACACTGTTTGTTGAAAAGGCTGTCTATTATGGAACCAACCTAGGTGTCCATCAACAGATGAATGGATTACAAAATTATAGGATATACATAAAATGGAATTCTACTCAGCAATAAAGAACAAAATTACATCATTTGCAAGAAAGTGGAAGGACCTGGAGAACATTATGTTAAGTAAGATTAACCAGTCACAGAAAGTGAAGGGTCATATATTTTCTCTAATATATGCAAGCTAGGGAGTAATTGGGATACCAGAGGGACTCCAGATAATGGAGAAGAAACCTCAGTGGAGCCAGGGAGGTGGTCTAAGGGGAAGGGGAGGGGAAAGAGTGAGGCTCATTAATGGAATTACTTCCATCAACTATGTGTACATATGTGAAAATACCAAGGTCAATCTCAGTACTCTGTATTGGGAAGGGGGGTTATGGGAAGGCATGGGGGGGCTACCAAGTGCTGTGTACATGTATGTCACTGTCAACATGATTTATATTATGATATAAGACTATAATGCACCAATAAAAGCATATAAAAACATAATGTACAACCAATCACCAAAGAATAATATTTTAGTCCAAGTAGTAGAATATTTTCACATGGTAGAAGGAAAATTAACAAGCAAAATTCCATGCTAGGAATTATGGATTGGATCTATTTTGGATGCATTCGTGAGATGCAGCTAGAGATAGGCATTGCTTTTAGTTATTTTGATTACTGGAGTGTGTTCTTTGAATGTGGCACTGAATACTTGGTGAATGAGGTAGCATTCAAAATTTTATTTAGGTTGCATGTTTATTATAAGATGAAGAGGTATTCAGATTAGTAAGGGCTTCCTCAAACTATGTATAAAGTGAAGAAAGAGATGAGGACCACTGCATTCTGTGGCTCAGATATGCATCTGAAGTAGTAGTACAGCATTCGCCCAGATGACATGCATTGCTGGTGTACTGGATGCAGGAAATCTGGACTAAGCAAAAAATATTACAATGGTAACTTTGTAACTAACTTCAAACTCCTGTATCTACAGTTTGTGTGAATTCTTAGTATCCTTTAGGAAATGAAAAGTAGTAGTATTTATAATAAAAGGTGAACATCTGGGAATTTTTGCTATGCGTAGATATCATTCTGTTGCTCTGAAATAGAATGTAGACTTCTTTAGGTAAAGAAAAGTACTAGCTTATTTATTCCTACACTTACTACAGAATTAACACATAGAATACAGTCAGCAATTACTAATTAAATGAATGAAAGTGCAAGTGTGAATGTCAATGACCACCCTACATTATGATAAAAATTTCCTTTTCAGTTATATATTTTAACTAGAAATGAGTTTGACGTATATATCCATATACACAAATACAAAGTCATAAATAAGATGTATACATGTTTCTGGGTACACATACATGAAAGCTAGTGGGGAGGATCATACTGATGATAACTAGATTTCACATATTAAACACTTTGTAGATTCTGGGTTTAGTGCTAGACACCATGCAACTTTCTGTTTAATAATCACATAGTTCCATAAATTAGAAAATTTTTATTCACATCGTATCATCAAGAAAATGAATTGAACAGGATGTCACACAGTGGTAGTACAAAATTTGAAACTGTATTTGATTTCATAGACTACATTCTTTTTTTGTGTGTGTGGTACCAGGGATTGAACCCAGAGGCGTTTTACCTCCGACCTATACCCCCAGCCTTATTTTTTATACTTTATTTTGAAACTGGGTCTCACGAAGTTGTGGAGGGCCTCACTAAGTAGCTGAGGCTGGCCGCGAACCTGGATCCTCCGGTCTCAGCCTCCCAAGTACTAGGATTACAAGCGTGCGCCACCATGCCCAGCCTTATAGACTACATTCTTGACCAGGGTATATGTATTTATAAAGATGCCTAAAAGACCAAAAGAACAATTTTATTTTTACTGCTTTTTTCCCACCTGAAACCAAATATTTTAAACTTTGTACTTTTGTATGCAGTCACAAATACAGGAAAAGAATATAGAAAATTATGTATTTTTCTCATTCTCAGCTATGCATTTTCTTGTTTATAGTAACCTCTAAGGGTGGTAAAGCAAAGCAATGAAACAGGTTACCTATGAATGTGTTCAGGGTAAATTCCATTATTACTTGCTACTTTTTTTTTTTTTCGGTACCGGGGATTGAACGCAGGGGCGTTCTACCTCCGCGCTACGTCCCCGGCCCTATTTTTTATACTTTATTTTGAAACCGGGTCTCACGAAGTTGTGGAGGGCCTCACTAAGGAAGGAGAGAGAGAGAGAGAGAGAGCTGAGGCTGGCCGGGAACCCGGATCCTCCGGTCTCTGCCTCCCAAAGTACTGGGATTACAAGCGTGCGCCCCCACGCCCGGCTACTTGCTACTTTTTTAAGTAAGACAGAGACAATCTGTCTGATCTTTAGTGACAATATATTACCCACCACTAAATAAGCAGAGTATTATATAGAACACAAATAATTCATTATATCAAATATGAACTCAGAATAATTTTATCCTCACTTCTTCTGTTGGTTTGGAGTCATACGTTTGACTTCTGAGTGAGTCTCAGTTGGTGACGCCCTTAGCAGGTTTCTCAGGTCTTGGCCTGGACATTCTCCAG
The DNA here is from genome assembly GCA_004027185.1 of Glis glis. Classification (NCBI taxonomy): domain Eukaryota; kingdom Metazoa; phylum Chordata; class Mammalia; order Rodentia; family Gliridae; genus Glis; species Glis glis. The sequence continues at coordinate 4,968 of PVJS01050533.1, read as the reverse complement.
CGTTCTCTCTTGTTCCATACTCAATTCTGAACTGGCAGCATTCTAGGCACCTGAGAAATGAGTTGAATGGTCTTCTCAAGTATATATGTGACTTCCAAAATCCAAATAGGCCTACCAAATTCTGTATGTCTTTCTTAAAGGTAGCAGGTGCAAGGTATAATAACTTGGACTTTACCTTCAAGGGATATACCATGGATCAGCAGGTCATTGAACTCATAAGACTATGATAGGCTTTCTCATGAACCTTTGCAGGCTTATCTTCCACTTCCAGCTCAATTGTTTTTGTAAAGGAAAAAAATTGTTTCTATGAAACAAACTGAAATATGCCTTCCAAATACTTCTGACACCAGTTGTGTGGAGTTTTCCTACACTAAGAAATTCCCCAATTTTTTATGTACATTGACTGGGTATCCCACAATTGATCTCAATTCTGACACTGTCTACCTGGAGATAGCATCAGATCACAGGTTAAAGGTTCAGTCCCACAAGACTGCTGCAACTTCAGATACCAGTCCCAGGTCCAGGACATCACGTGTTGCCTGGCTATACATTGGAGGTTCCCATGACACCTGTGGATTCCATTATTTTCTAGAATGACTCAGAGGACTAAGGAAGCAGTTTGCTTACTATATTACTGATTTATTGTGGAGGATATATTAAAGGATATAAATGAACAGCCTGGTGAAGAGATACATAGGTCAAGGTCTGGAAGGGTTCCAAGCACAGAAGGTTCTGTGTACCTGGAGTTTGGGTGTGCTCTGCTTTCCTGGAGTGAATGCATTCTTGTTTATCAACCTGGAAGGTCTCCAAACTCATTCCTTTATTATTTTTATGGAGGCTTCATTACATGGACATAATAAATCACTGGCACTGGTGATGAAGTCAGCCTCCCCTGGCCACTAGCACCTTCCTATGATTATCTAGGGGCTTTCCTAAATCATCTCATTAACATAAACTCAGGTGTGATTGTAAGGAGCTTGTTATAAATAACAGAAAACGCTCCTCTACCATTATCACTCTTATCACTTAGGAAATTCTTACAGTTTTAGGAGCTCTGTGCCAGGACTGGACAGAGGCCAAATATATATTTATTATTATAAGTCACAATAAATATATATTTATTAGCTGGGCATGGTGGCACATGCTTGTAATCCCAGTACTTGGGAGGCTGGGACAGGAGGATCACAGGTTCAAGGACAGCCTCAGCTACTTAGTGAGACCCTCTGCAACTTAGTGAGACCCTTTTTCAAAATAAGGAATAAAAAATAGGGCTGGGGATGTAGCTCATAGGTAGAATGCCCCAGGATTCAATACCCAGTACTTAACATATATATATTAGGCACACAATATCACAGTGTCTAGGCATCCAGAATACTTGGGCTTAATACTCCCTTGGTCCTATTTGCATAATGTCATATTCTCTCTTCCTTTAGAACCAGTGTGACATTCTGCACAATATGAAGATAACCAAGCATCCTGTACACTATACTGTTACAGACACAGAGAGTTAGCAATTTAACAGAGCTCTAGACTGTGACTGACTGTGCAGTCTCACTTTTGCCTTTCCCATGTAAAGTCAGACTGATTCCTTTTATTTATAGGGAATGGAAAAAATGTGACTTCTAGGTTGATAGATATATGCTAAGTGCCAGATGTTGTGCTGACGTGTTCAAATAAACACAGCCCATAGACATTATAGCTGCAACTGGGGCCACTTGGTAGATCACTGCCATCCACAGAGTTTATCCAAGAGTCATTCAAGGGAATAAATGGAAATATCATGATAACCACCACATATAATATTCTTAAAAATTAAAATCTTTTTTAATATGCTTTTATTGGTGTATTGTAGTCTCATATCACAATGAATATCAATTTAATGTTAACATACATGCACACAACTCTTAGTGTCCCCCCTGCCTGCTCCTCCCCAATATGGAGTACCAAGAATGCCATTGGTATATTCTCATATGTACACATTGTTGATAATTCCATTGATTCACTTCTTTCTTGCCCTTCCCCTTCCCTTATACCACTTCCCTTACTCCACGGAGGGTTCTCCATTATCATCTGGAGTCCCTTTTGTGTCCCAACTACTCCCTAGGTTGTGCATATTAATGAAAACATATGACCCTTCTCTTTTTGTGATTGGCTAATCTCACTTAACATAATCCAGATCCTTCCATTTTAAGGATAGCATGAATCCCTGAAGTTCTACCCAGAATATGGTTTTGCTTCTGAAGTTTCAGGAATGAGGAATTCAGGAGAATTTTTTCTTTCTTTTCTGATGTACATTAATGGTTTTTACTATACAGGTCAAGGAACAAATATAAGGGGATTTCCAGCTGAAGGGGTATGTATCCCAATTTGACACTTGGGAACCAAAGCAATAACCACAGTGTATCTTTGTTTTTTATTTTTATTTCTTTTTTTTTTTTTTTTTGCGGTACCGGGGATTGAACCCATGGACGTTCTACCTCCGCGCTACACCCCCAGCCCTATTTTTTTATACTTTATTTTGAAACCGGGTCTCACGAAGTTGAGGAGGGCCTCACTAAGTAGAGAGAGAGAGAGACAGGGAAAGAGAGAGAGAGAGAGAGCTGAGGCTGGCCGCGAACCCAGATCCTCTGGTCTCTGCCTCCCAAAGTACTGGGATTACAAGCGTGCGCCACCACGCCCGGCTTCACAGTGTGTCTTTGGACTTGGGTCTAGCATCTTTCTACTGCCCGGTTTGTTAGTCAGCTTTTCGTCACTGTGACAAATACTGAGGAAAACAGCTCAAAGAATGTAAGACTTGTGTTTGCTCATGGTTTTAGAGGTTTCAGTTCATGGCTGGCTCTGGGCCTGGGCTGAGGCAGCACATCATAGCAGGAGGGCGTGGTGGAGGAAAACTGCTTATCTCATGGCAGCCAGGAAGCAAGGAGAGGGGTGTGGGGAGAGAGGAAGGGCCAGCAGCAAGATACAGTCCCCATGGAGACACCTTCAAGGACCCACTCCTGGAATTGGGTCCCACCTCCTGCAGTTTCCACCAACTCTCAATAATGCCGTCAAATTATTAACCCACCCATGAGGTCAGAGTCCTCATGATCCAACCATTTCCCCACGGCCACCTCTGCACATGGATGCATTGGGGACCAGGCTTTCAACACACAGCCTTTGGGGGGCATTCCAAATCCAAGCCAAGACACTTGGTCTATTGTAACTCACACTCAACCAGGGAACTGTGTTTGTTATGTCTCCTACTAACAGTGCCAAATTATGTCTTGAGGCCCTGAAAAGGTGTGAGTATTTTCCTTTCTGTCTGTACAATTATTCTGGTAAATAGTTTGAGTTCCACTTGGAGAAAGATTGGTAGAGGCTTTTATTGTGGTTGCTTTGGTCTTGCAGGTCTCTCTCTCTCTCTCTCTCTCTCTCACACACACACACACACACACACACACACACACACACACACACACACAGAGTCACCACTAAGAAACAGGTTTCCAATCATGCCTGTATACCCAAGAGGAAGGGAATTAAGATCTACCTTTTGAAAGTTGGAGTAGCAAAAAAAAAAAAAAAAAGTACAGATTTTCAAACCGTTACAATGCCTGATTGCAGAAAGACTTTGTTGAATGCACAGATTTTTGTTTTGGAAAATAACCCCAAAGCATTCTTTTATGTGTATTTTCCATCTGTCCTATATTTTGCTTTATTTCTCTTAAAATTGATGGGAACAACGAAAACATTTCGAACTCTTGACCCTCATGATCCTTAACTTCTTTTTTGGCTAGATATCACATTTTTTGGATATTTAGGATAGATTATTTCCAGCAGAAGCACTGGATCATTTAAGATAGAAATAATACATTCTCAACACAGACACTCTGTCAGCTAAGGTAGTGTTTTTCATTTCGGGCTGTTGAAGTTCTTTGTTGTTTTGGTTTGTTTAGTTTTTGGCCAGTATCCCCACAGTATATCTAGCCTACTAAACAGAATAATCAAGTAGTGGACCCAGCTATCTATACACATTTTTAAATCCACAATGGTTTTTGCTGTACTTGTTTGAAAACTGCTGGAATCAATCAATTCTTTTCTTTGCTTTAAGCCATTATTTTCAAAGTTCCGTTTTCATTACATTTTTCTGATTCATTAATACTCATGAAATATACATTGAGATGGTAGCCTAAAAATAATATTAATTTCAATTTAAGTAACTATTCTTCATATTATATAATTTTAGTCTCTTTCTAGGACTCTGTGGTCTTCACACAGTAAGGTCATCTATTCCCGGCATTGGTTACTTGAATTGTATTGACCCTCTTCGATTTTAAGTTTTGGTTGTTTAGGCCTGAGTTTTTTCTTTCTTTACCTATTTTTTTTGCTCTACCGGGGATTGAACCCAGGGGCGTTTTACCTCCGTGCTACACCCACGGCCCTATTTTTTTATACTTTATTTTGAAACCAGGTCTCGCAAAATTGCAGAGGGCCTCACTAGGTAGAGAGAGAGAGAGAGACAGGGAGAGAGAGAGAGAGCGAGAGCTGAGGCTGGCCGTGAACCCGGATCCTCTGGTCTCCGCCTCCCAAAGTACTGGGATTACAAGAGTGAACCACCACGCCCGGCTCTTTCTTTACCTATTTTGAAATAGTACAGAGGGTTTCATAGAAGTATTTGAAGTTTGAGAATCATTTTATATTTCTTCAAAATTTTTAAAAAGTTTGACTTAGTCTTTATAATCCTAGCATCATACTGTAAAGAGGAAAAACTCTTCATGTGCTCTTTTCAGCCAAGCCAAATACATTCATATGACTCAGTATCTTTCACTACTTTCAGCATCCTCAGTTTTATTTATTTATTTTTTTTGCTTGTTTGCTTAAATTTAAGTAATGTTTATAAATGTTTAAAAAATAACATAGCGGCCAGGCGTGGTGGCACACGCTTGTAATCCCAGTACTTTGGGAGGCGGAGACCGGAGGATCCGGGTT
>PVJS01050532.1:0-14282 GCA_004027185.1 Glis glis | reverse complement strand
CAGCATAGTGATTGACTCTGATAAGTTTGTTTATACACATCATGTGCATTAGTGTATTTCCCTCTTCCCCCCTCCTGTCTCCCTCAGTTAGGTTGCCTTCTTTGCTCAACTACAGTTTTCTCCTTCTTTGTCTGGAGCTCCTTCTAAGTCCCATTCTCCCTAGCTTCCACATATTAGGGAGAACATCGACTTTTCACTCTTTGTGATTAACTAATCTCACTTAGCATAATGTTCTCCAGTGCCCTCCATTTCCCTGCAAATGATGGAATTTTGTTGTTCTTTATGGCTGTGTAAAATTCCATTGTGGACATATCCCATAGTTTTGTCATCAATTCATCTGTTGATGGACACCTTGACTAGTTCCAAAGTTTGGCAATTGTGAATTGTGCAGCTATAAACATAGATACACATGCATTAATCTGGTAGTTTGGTTTCAGTCCTTTTGGGTAGATGCCTAGAAGTGGTGTTGCTGGGTCATCCCCATTCTTCTGAGAATCTTCCACACTGTTTTCCAAAGTGGTTGCACTAATTTGCAATATCAACAACAGTGTATTAGAGTTCCTGCTTTTCCACATCCTCGCCAGCATTTGTTGTTTGTGTTTTTAATGATTGCCATTCTAATTGGGGTTAGGTGAAATCTCACGGTAGTTTTGATTTGCATCTCTCTGATTGCTAATGATGTTGAACATTTTTTCATACATTTATGGGCCATTTGTATTTCTTTTTCTGTGAAGTGTCTATTTAGTTCACTTGCCCATTTATTGATTGGGTTATTTGTTTTTTTAGTGGTGATTTTTTAAAGTTCTCTGTATATTCTAGATGAGTCCTCTATCAGAGGAGTAGCTGGCAAAAATCTTCTCCCATTCTGTCGGCTCTCTGTTGAGGTTCTTGATTGTTTCCTTTGCTGCAAAAAAGCTCTTCAGTTTAATGCAGTCCCATGTATTGATCCTCATTTTAGTTGCCTGTGCCTTTGGGGTCTTGTTGAGAAAGTCTTTACCTGTGCCTATGTGTTGAAGTGTTGGGCCTATGCCCTCTTCGAGTAGCTGCAAGGTCTCTGATCTGAAATTTAGGTCTTTGATCCATCTTGAATTGACTCTTGTATAAGGTGAGAAAGTGGGTTTATTTCTATTTTTCTGCATATGGTTAGCCAGTTTTGCCAGCACCATTTGTTGAAGAGGCTATCTTTTTTCCCAGTGGGTATTTTTAGCCCCTTTGTAAAAAATCAATTGGCTGTAGGTGTGTGGGTTTGTTTTGGAGTCTTCTATTCTGCTCCATTGGTCTATGTGTCTGTTTTTGTGCCAATACCATGCTGTTTTTATTACTATGGCTTTGTAGTATCGTTTGAAGTCAGGTATTGTGATGCATCCTGCATGGTTCTTGTTGCTGAGAACTACTTTGGCTATTCTGGGTATTTTGTTGTTCCAAATGAATTTAAGGACAGATTTTTCTATGTCAGTGAAGAATGACTTTGGTAGTTTAATGGGTATTGCATTGAATCTGTAGAGCACTTTTGGAAGAATGGCCATTTTGATGATATTTATTCTGCCTACCCAAGAGCATGGGAGATCTTTCCATCTTCTAAGATCCTCTTCAATTTCTTCTTTCATAGTTTTATAGTTTTCCTCATAGAGGTCTTTTACCTCCGTGGTTAGGTTTATTCCCAAGTATTTTATTGTTTTGGGGGATATCGTGAGTGGAAATCTCTTCTGGATTTCTTTTTCAGTGGATATATGGTTGGCATACAGAAAAGCTTCTGATTTTTTAAGATCGATTTTGTATCCAGACACTTTGCTGAATTTATTGATCAGTTCTATGAGCCTTTTAGTTGAGTTTGTTGGACATCCTAAGTATAATATCATGTCATCTGCAAATAGAGATAGTTTCAGTTCCTCTTTTCCTATTTGTACTCCTTTTATTTCCTTCTCCTGCCTTATTGCTCTAGCTAGAGTCTCAAGTATTATATTGAAAAGAAGTGGTGACAGCGGACATCCTTGTCTTGTTCCTGTTTTTAAAGGGAACTCTCACAGTTTTTCCCCATTCAGTATGATGTTGGCTGTGGGCCTATTGTATATTGCCTTTACGATGTTGAGGTATGTTCCTTCTATTCCAATTCTCTGCAGTGTTCTTATCATGAATGGGTGTCAGATTTTGTCAGGTGCTTTTTCAGCATCTATTGAAATGACCATGTGATTTTTGTCTTTAGTTCGGTTTATGTGGTGGATTACATGGATTGTTTTTCATATGTTGAACCAGCCTTTCATCTCTTGGATGAACCCGACTTGGTCATGATGTATGATTTTCGTGATGTGGTTTTGAATGCATGTTGCTAGTATTTTGTTTAGAAGTTTTGCGTCTAAGTTCATCAATGATATAAGTCTGTAGTTTTATTTTCTTGAACTGTCTTTGTTTGGTTTTAGTATTAGTGTGATGTTGGCTTCATAGAATGTGTTTGGGAGTGTCCCATTTATTTCTATTTCATGGTATAGATTGAGGAGTATTGGGATTAGTTCTTCTGTAAAGGTTTTATAAAATTCACCTGGGAAACCATCTAGACCTGGGCTTTTCTTTGATGGTAGGCTGTTTATTGCTGCTTCAATCTCGTTAATTGCTATTGGTCGATTTAAATTTTCTATGTCTTCTTGATTCAACTTAGGAAGGTTGTATGTGTCTAGAAATTTGTGAATTTCTTCTAGGTTTTCCATTTTGTTGGAGTATAGTTTTTCAAAGTAGTTTCTGATTATCCTCTGGATTTCCATGCTGTCGGTGGTAATATCCCCTTTTTCATCCTTATTTTAGTAATTTTGGTTGATTCTCTTTTTCTTTTGGTTAGGTTGGCTAGTGGTTTATCTATCTTAATTATTTTTTCAAGGAACAAGCTTTTTGTTTTGTTGATTTTTTGTATATTTTTAATTCTCTACTTTGTTGATTTCTGCTCTGATTTTAATAATTTGTTGTCTTCCACTAGCTTTGGGGTTAGACTGTTCCCGTTTTTCAAGGGCTTTGAGGTGTGTCATTGGGTTATTTATTTGGTGAGTTTCTGTTCCTATGTGGGCACTCAGTGCTATGAATTTTCCTCTTAATACTGCCTTCAGGGTGTCCCAGATATTTTGATACATTGTGTCTCTGTTTTCATTTGTTTCTAGGAATTTCTTAATTTCTCCCGTTATTTCTTCTTTTACCCATTCCTCACTCAGCAGTGTGGTGTTCAGTCTCCATGTGTTTATGAGGTTTCTCCGGGTCTTCTTATAGTTGATTTCTAGTTTCATTCCATTATGGTCTGAAAAGATGCAGTAGGATTATGTCACATTTTTTGAACTTGCTAGTACTCACTCTGTGGTCTAGGATATGGCTTATTTTAGAGAAAGTTCCATGAGCAGCTGAAAAAAATGTGAATTCAGCTGTAGTTGGGTGGAATATTCTGTATGTGTCTACTAGGTCCATTTGGTTTATGGTGTTCCTTAGGTCTGAGGCATCTTTACTGACCTTTTGTCTTGAAGATGGATCTAGTGGTGTGAGAGGTGTGTTGAAGTCTCCCAATATTATTGTATTGGGATATATGTGTGATTTAATGTCGTGAAGAGTTTCTTTTATGAAAGTGGTTGCACCTTTGTTTGGGGCATAAATGTTGGCTATTGATATATCTTCTTGCTGGATTGTTACTTTTACCAATAAGAAATGACCTTCTTTGTCTCTTCTGATAAGTTTAGGTTTGAAGTCTAATTTGTCTGATATCATAATTGCTACTCCTGCTTGTTTTCGAGTTCCATTAGCATGGATTACCTTGCTCCATCCCTTCACCTTTAGTTTGTACGTATCTTTACTTGTAAGGTGTGTTTCTTGCAGGCAGCATATAGATGGATTGTGATTTTTAATCCATTTTGCCACCTTATTTCTTTCGATTGGGGAGTTGAGGCCATTTATATTCAGCGTGATTATTGAGAGATGGGTTTTCATTCCTAACATTTTGAGTTTTAATTTCTGTTTGAGGTAGTGTTTGTTCTTTGTCTAGTTGTTTGTTTGATGGAAATCACTGTTTCTCTGGTTCTGGCATTTCCTTATTATTTCTTCTTTGTAATTAATCTCTTTGAGCATTTTCTCTAGTGCTGGTTTGGAAGACATAAAGTCTTTCAGCTTCTGTTTGTCATGGAAGGTTTTTATTTCTCCGTCAAATTTGATAGATATCTTTGCTGGGTAGACAAATCTTGGCTGGAAGTTTTCTTTCAGAGTTTGGAATATGTTGGTCCAGGCCTTCCTGGCTTTCATGACTTGGTTGGAAGGTCGGGAGTGATTTTTATTGTTTGCCTCTGAATGTTACTTGCTCTTTTACTCTTGCTGCCTTTAAGATTTTGTCCTTGGCCTCTACATTAGTCAGTTTGATTATTATGCGGCATGGTGATCCTCTTCTCTGATCCTGTCTATTGGGGATTCTATATGTTTCCTGTACCTGTGTATCGACCTCTCTTTCTATGTTTGGAAAATTTTCTAATATTACTTCTCTGAATAGATTATTGATTCCTTTAGTTTCAGCTTCTGCCTATTAGTCTTATGTTTGCTCTTTTAAGAGTGGCTGAGATCTCTTCAATGTCCAATTCATGCTGTCGAATTGTTTTTTCTAATTTATATACTATGTGTTCATTTTTGGAAAGGTCATCTTCTAAGGGTGAGATTCTGTTTTCCATGTGGTCTAGTCTATTGTTGATGGTCTGTATTGATGCCTTCATTTCAATTATTGCATCCTTTACTTCCTTCAGAGCTTCTTTTTGATTCCTGTTAAGGAATTCTTTGCTTATTTGATCCTTCATTGCTTTCAGGCTCTCTCTGAATTCTCTTCGGAAATCCTGTATCATTTCTTCTATTGAAGTTCTGAATTGTCCTTCTGGCAATCTTTGCACTTCTGAGTTGGCGGGTTCTGTTGTCGTAGGATTGCGGGGGCTTATTGTTTCTTTGCTATTCTTCCTTTTCATGATTTCAGGTTTCTTATGTTTATACCTTTGTTGCTTTGGGTAGTTCTCTGTCTCTCACTCTGTAGGTATCCTATATCTAATCCCTCTCCTTTTATGGTTTCTTATCCTGGAGGCAGATAGGTGCTACTAGTGAGCCTTAAACGTGAATAGCCTTTACTGAATGGTTATTCTCACTTGCTTGGTATAATGTCCATTTGCAGGCCCAATTCTTGGTCTCCTTCAGTGATTTGGGCCCTTACCTGGTGCCTCTCATTACCTGTGCAAGTGACCAGTGCCGCTATTGCCCTTCTCACTGCAAGCATGGGTGTCCGCGGTCTCCACTTGGGCTGTCCCTATGTCTCTCTCTGTCTACACCTATGGCAGGTGTCACCAGCAGGGGTCTCCGTACTTGTGTCTCTCTTTGCCTACAGAAGCAGGGGGTGTTGACTTGCCCCGATTCTGTGCAAACATGGAAATCCATGTTTTCCACAGAGAGGGCTGGTTTGGTCCAATTTTCCCCAGGTACAACAGCTGTATGTCCTGTGGTGATCCTCGGGGACTCTACAAGGGTGCTGCGACCCGCGGGCTGCAAGTCTGTCCCACCCAAATGTTGCCAGGGACTGTCTGCTTATCCACGTGTCTACCACGTCCCACAGCAGACCCCACTCCCACTTCTGCCGGGGTAATCTGCACTGTCCCAGACCCTGCGAGTCCTTGTGGCCATGCTGGGTGGTCTCCCCCTGGGGCGGCTCATTGACTTACGGTCTCATTGAGTGCTGCTCTTAATCTTTGGGGGGTGGGCTTAGTCACTGCTGTAGGTTCTGGTCAGGCCTCCAGGCCCTGGGGACTCTGCCGAGTGTGGATCGAACTGCGTCTCGCTCCCGTCGCTGATGCTCTGCAGTGGTGGTTTTAGAGGAGGTCCCTGGCTTCTTTGTTAGTGGCCTGCAGAAACTGCAATGCTGGTTGCTGTTGGCATGGTCTGACCAAGATGGCGCCACTGACGCTTCTGCCGTCGCGGCAATTCTGGTCTGTGTCATGTGTGGAGCAAGTTGCTGCTCGCCTTCACCGCTGCTACTCTGTAGCTGCTGGGTTCTCTGTTGGTCTTGCGTGGAAGCCACAATGCTGGTAGCCACTGGTAAAGTCCTGCCAAGACGGCGCCACTGCAGCCTCTGTCGCCGCCGCCGTTTGGTGTCTTGAGTGTGGATGAGCCACTGCTTGCTTTCGTCTCTGCTGACCTGCATCTGCTGAACTTACAGCAGGTCTCTGGCTTCTCTGCTGGCGGCGTGTGGAAGCCGCAATGTCGGTAGCGGCCGGCACGGTCTGGCCAAGATGGCGCCGCTTCCGTCCCTTAGGTAAGACGCTTGGAGCTTTTTACTTTCCTCTCTTTTGTCTTCTGGCTTTGATTCTGTCGTGTTTCAAACTTTTCATTGTTTACTTCAAGTTTTTGTTGCTTTTCTTCTCCTGTGGAGAAGTCTCAGAGAGATCGTAGCGTGGTATCTCCCTTGGTCGCCATCTTGGATCCCCTCCCCCGTTAAAACCTTTTCTTGCTGGGCGTTGTGGTGCACACCTATAATCTCAGTACTTGAGAGGCTGACACAGGAGGATCACAGATTTGAGGCCAGCCTCCCCAACTTAGTGAGACCTTGTTTCAAAATAAAAACTAAAATGGCGAGGGGTGTAGCTTGGAGGTAGACTGCCCTGGCTTCAGTCCCCAGCACCAAAAACCAAACCAAACCAAACCAAACCAAAACACCCAAACAAAACAACCACGAAAACAAACCCATTTCTTTCTGAGACTCAGTGAAAATTCTAGTATCTTTTCCAAGGTTGATCTTTCTTTCTTTTTTTTATTGGTGATGCTGGGGATTGAACCCAGGGGCAATCTACCTCCGAGCTACATCCCCAGCCCTATTTTATTTTTATTTTGAAATAGGTTCTGGCTAAGTTGATGAGAGTCTCACCACTTGCTGAGGCTGTCCGCGAAACTGTGATCCTCCTATCTCAGCCTCCCAAGTACTGGGATTACAGGCATGCACCACCACGCCCTGAATTTAGGCTGACATTTCTTGCAATGCCAGTTTCTCTGGACTTTTACTATTATTATAAATTTTTATTTTATATCCTCCAAAGTTACAGCCTTTTGAATTGCTTAATCCACAAATACTCAGTAATATTAATTTACAATCTAGCTGGGGAGATAGAAAATAGGTAGCAGAATTAGACATAACAGTGTCAATGAGTAATGTAAACAATTGGTGCTACAGGATTTCAGATGAAGAAAATATGACCGTGGGCTGGGACTTTGAAGACTTGAGTAGACACAGTCAGTAAATTGCACTTTATGTACTTGTCGGGGAGGGCTGGAGCCTGAAGCCAAGGCTGGCCAGATAGAGACACTGGCCAGGGGCATGAGGAAATGACTAGATTTTAGGCATTGGTGTGTAAATCTGGTGTCCCAGTGGTAATGGAAATAAGTAAGAGTCCAAGAAAGTAACTGACAGAAAGGTCAAGATTAAGTGTCAAGGTGTCCTGAAAGTAGGTAGTGCCCAGTGATGGGGATTTGGGGATATTAATGATAAAAGTTGAGGCAGGCAGTCATGCACAGCAGGTCCTCATCTATCTAAATTACAACTCCTTTGGCAGGAGATTTGGGGAACTAGCCCAGTCAGTGAAGGGTTTTAGGTTCTAAGACTGTAGTGGTGGTGATGGTGGTGATGGGTGAGATATAGACAGAATAGATGATTCTAAGATTAAGTGCATGTTGATGTTAGAACAATGCTTCTCAAAGTTCATGGACCACTTGCTTCAAAATCACTTAGGAGGCTTGAGAAAAAATTCAGATAACTAACATATATGGGATAGATATTGAGGATATCCTTTTAAAACAGGATCCTCAAGCTGGGTGTGGTGGTGCACGCATATAATCCCAGTAGTTGGGAGGCTGAGACAGGAGGATCGCAGGTTCGAGGACAGCCTCAGCAATATAGCAAGACCCTCAGCAACCTAGCCAGACCCTGTCTCAAAATAAAAAAATAAGTAAAAAGGGTTGGAGGTGTATGTAGCTCAGAGGTAGAATGTCCCTTGGCTTAGTTCCCAGTACAAAAAAATAGAAAGAGAGAGAGGGAGAGAGGGAGAGAGGGGGAAAGGAAGAGAGAGAGAGAGAGAGAGAGAAAGAGAGAGAGAGAGAGAGAAATGATCACCAGAGGGCAGAGGGATCTTGCATACTTTAAACATAAAGAACACTGGATAATTCATATTAGAAGCCAGACTTCAGACAGCATGGTGGCGCACACTTGTAATCCCAGTACTGGGGAGGCTGAGACAGGATCTCGGGTTCATGGCCAGCCTCAGCTACTTAGTGAAGCCCTCTGCAACTTAGTGAGACCCTGTTTCAAAATAAAGAATAAAAAAATAGGGCTGGGGGTGTAGCTTGGAGGTAGAATGCCCCTGGGATCAATCCCCAGTACCAAAAAAAAAAAAAAAAGTCAGATGTCAGAGCGGGTCAGTGTCCTGAAGTAGTGGAGTCCATGAAGCAGTTGGCTTTTCTTATTCCATGAAGAGTGGTTTTCAGGAAGACTGGTTATACTGAAAAGAAATTTGGAAACAAGTCTTTTGCCTGGCAATGGAATTGGAAGGTTTCAGTCTGGAAAGAGAATTGAGGTTTTTGGAATAGGAATCAAGATAGAAAGAATCCCAAAGAGAAGAAATGGAGCAGAGAGACTTGGGGTTGGGCAAGGTATGACAGAATGTTTGCAACAGGGTTGTCTGTCTGCCTCCATCCTTTCCCAGCTAGACTGTGGCTCCCCAAGGGCGGGGCACATGCATTCTTCATCTGTATTTTCTTTGCACTTAATACTGGGCCGGATACAAAAATAATATTTCAAATGTTTATTAAATACATTAATAAATAAATGCCAGGCTGGACTAGCAAGGGTGATCTGAAGCTGACCGTAGGATGTGGGCTGGAGTTCTCTAAGACTCTTGGCTCGGTGTGCACTTGGTCCTGAGAGCTGGTCGAGGGCTGTGGTTTTGGAGTTGGAGAGAAGCAGGAAGCAGATGACTCGAAACATAGGCTCAGCCGAGAGTCAGGATACTTCAGGGTGTCTTTTGGAAGAAGGTCTGATTTGAATCTGCCTTGTAAGCATGATAGACATTAAATGACTCAGTTCAATCCAACTCGGCATTTATTAACTGGGCGTCCACTCTGCTGAGTAAAATACAGTTCTGTCCTGGAGGAGACCAAGAGCTATGGGAATGACTGGAATACAATGTTATGGGAGATGTTGAGAGCGAAACTAAGAACATTGAGCGAAGAGGTACCATTTACCCAGGCCTTAAACATTTGTCAAGTTTTCTCTGCAGTTAGGCAGGGAAGAGCTTTCAGTGGAGGAAACAGCCAGAACAAGAGCCGCAGGCACGAGGGTGAGGGTGACTCGGGAGGTGGCTTGGCATTCTCATGGGCGAGAGCAAGATGAATCATGGTTGTGGGTTCTGGGCCTCGAGGGTCAGGTTAACAAGGCAGAGCTTATTCTATGGCCATTTGTGTTTGTTCTGAGCGGAGGAATTACACAATTCAACTTATATTTAGAAAGAGAATTCGGGCCACAGGGTGCAGGAAGACCTGGAGGAGGATAGGGGCTGGTAGGAATGTGGAAGGTAGCTGAGTGAGCAGAACTTCAGTGAAACCCATTCCAGCCGAGGTCCTCACAGGAAATAATGACTTAAGACAAACACCCTCTAAGTGAGCTGTTTGCCTTTGAATAGGCTCTTCTTTCCCTGAAGTAGCTGTATCCTCCTCCTCTTCCTCCTCATCCTCATCCTCATCCTCATCCTCATCCTCTATCTCCTCCTCTTCTTCTTCCTCCTCCTCCTCTATCTCTTCCTCCTTTTCCTTTTCCTTTTCCTTTTCCTTTTCCTCCTCCTCCTCCTCTTCCTCCTCCTCTTCCTCCTCCTCCTCCTCCTCTTCCTCCTTCTCTTTCTTTTGTAGTACTGGCAGGAGGAATGCAGGTTTGAGACCAGCCTTAGCAATTTAGTGAGACTCTCAGCAATCTAGTGAGACCCTGTTTCAAAAAAAGAAAGAAAAAAGGGCTGGGGTGGAGGTTGGAAGTATAATGCCCCTGGGTTCAATCCCTGGTACCAAAAAAAAAAAAAAAAGGAAAAGAAAATGCATATGTGACAACAACATGGAGAAACCTTAAAGATGTCATGCTCTGTGATTTTTAAAAATTGACCAGAATGAGCTCTTTCTTGCTGTATCCTGAAGAGGGCCTCTCAAATCAAAGCCATCACTAATGAGCAAGTGCTGTTCCGCACCTCTCAAGCGCACAGGTTGTTGAGGGCAGAGCCAACGACTTGTCTTTCTCCCAGGTGGTGCTCAGCCCTGGGCCCTGGACTTAGGGGCCTAAGGTGATTACCATTTGCATTCTTATTACCAAAGTCCTTGTGTCATATTTTCTCACCTCCAAGAAAAAAAAGCTCTTGCTTTTAAGGTTAATATATGCATAGTTCTGTGAATTAAACAAAATTAAAAAGATTTAAAAACTGATCTTTTTTTCCATTATTTAACTCTTCCCTACCTATTATCTTCCTCATAAACCTATCAATTATACTGTCTCTGCCAATAAACTATGTTTATAGAATAACAGAAATGACAAATCATATGGTCTGATTTTTGCCCTGATTATATAGCAATAACACACTAGAAGGTTAGATCAGAAATAAAAACACCTGGCTAATGTTCTTTTCAATGGCACTAACTAGATGTGTATCCTGGAGTGAATGACTTCACTTTTCTGTGCCTTAATTGCAATAGCATGAGGATATTAGACAGGGTTCTAACTTTGCAATTCTGTGTAAGCCTCGGGAATTCTGTAAGTTACACAACAGCGATGACATAGTTTTTCATGCCTTAAGTGTGATTGGAAAGTCAGCTCATCTGGAATGGGTATTTGTTGATTGACCTTTTGGTATTATTTCTTGGTTTCTCCAGTAGCTTTTGGCTTTTGTCCTTGAGGTTATATTCTGTGTTGCATAGAATGGACACCTCTGGAGCCAGATGTGGGTCCCAACTGGCTTAAACCAACCAGTTCATCCCATGCCCTGAGCATGGCGGCTGTTTCCAGGATGGGCATCTGGCCCAATTCAGGCCACTGAGAGGGGAGGAGATTCTTCTGCCGGGGGCAGGGGGTCTTGGGAGGAGGCTGCTTCTTCTCCTGCCAGTGTTGGCTGAAGAGCTTCTTTTCTGAAGTAAAGAAGAGGAAAGCAAGACTTGGAATCACAGATGCCATGAGGGGAGCTGGGGACAGGAAGCTGTCCATTGCAGGGAAGAGCCTAAAGAATCCCAAAAAAGGAGCCAGACCTGGTGACTCCATGAAGTTCTGGAACAAACCATGCCTGAAATAACCTCTGGCCTTTAAAAGCTTGTGAACCCATGAAGTCATAGTTTTGTTGGTTTAAGCCAATTTGAGTTAATTTTTCTGTTGCCATCAACTCAAAGATTTAAATTTTTTATGTTTCACTAAATATATTTCTATCAATCATTTTTATTGCTATGGAATTAAAATCTTGCTTATTTCAGCATTTTTAATATAGTCAGCTCCTATAGTCTCAACTGCAAAATATTGAAAACAATGGAAATTTTAAAAAGAGTCAGTGCTGGGCACACAGAAGTTGCTTTGTAAATGTTTGCTGAGTGAATGAAAGTGAGAATAAATTAAAAAAGGGAAATATAGTATTTCCAGCATTGGTGGAGGAGGAAAAGTATTATACTCAGTGTTGGGGGGCACATGCTTGTGAGGAGAGGAGTGGGGGTGATCACAAAGCCTAAACTGATGGGCCACCATGGGCAAGAATTGTCTTTTCTCTTCTTCTTTGAGATGCTGCCTAATGTTCTTCCTCTTGAAGTTGAGAATTTAGAAAAAAAGAGGCATCTAAACAGTTCAAATAAAGTTACATCCATAAAACAAGGAAGTTTTACTACCCGTCTCAGTAACATGTACGGGGAGGGAAGGAGGGGGAGTGCGGCGGGGCGGGGTTATACGGAGGGAAATGCACCAAGTGATGTGTGCATGGATGTTTGCATCACCTTGAATATCACTGGGTTGTATTTCCATTGCCCCAATAAAGGTATTAAAAAAGAAAAAGAAGGGCCCAAGGCCACAAGATATATTGGCTTCAATTCAATCAGTTGACTCATTTGTCAGATATTTTATGAGCACCTACAGAGGCCTCTGCCCTCATGAGGTTTGCTATTTAGTCGAGAAGACTGATAAATGCATTGATAATAGTGACAAAGAGGATGAAGGTTATGAGAGCGGAAATACAGGGAGTCACGAGAATGGAGCGGGGGACCTAATCTAGACCAGGATAAAGAAAATCTCTGCGAAGCCAGGTGTGGTGGTGCACGCCTATAGTCCCAGGAGGCTGAGACAGGAGGATCAGAGTTTTGAGGCCAGCCTTAGCAATTTAGCAAGACCCTTGGCAACTTAGTGAGATCCTGTTTCAAACCTTAGTATAGGGGGAAGAAAGAAAGAAAGAAGGAAGGAAGGAAGGAAGGAAGGAAGGAAGGAAGGAAGGAAGGAAGGAAAGAAAGACCCCTGTGAGTAAATGGTATTTAAACTGATCTGAAGTGGCGTAGGTGCCACTTGGAGGCAGCTGAGAGAGGAAGGGCAGTGTGTCCCCACTATGACCTAAGGACGGGGAGCCAGGCTACTGTGAAGACCTGAGAGAAGCTGAGAATGGGCCACGTCTGGTACCAGGTCACGAGGCCCTGTCCCTGCTCCTGTGCATGTCTGTGTACTCTGCTCCCTCCACTTCCTCTCTAACTGCTGCCTCTGCTTTTAAAATGCTCTAATGCTGGAAAAAAGGGAAAACGGACTGTTTGTTCCCAGCCTGGTTCCAGTTCTACCTTTGCAGCAATTCATTTTTCCTGGTAAAGCTAATCCTCTCTACCTTAATTATGGTTTAGGTTTTCTGACTTCTTGTAAATTGCCAGCTCTTAATTCAACCAGTTTTTAAATCTTCATGATGGGATCCAGCAGGCCAGGCTCGGGCTCCACCGGCCTTGTCTGTGACCAGCTCCTGGTTGCAAACAGTTCCAGTGGGGCTGATACTGCGCTCCTTCTTGGAGCCTTAGGTGCAGCCAGAGCTCAGTCCCACCCAGCACTTGATGCACAGATATCTCTGTTCTCACAACTCCAAGGGTTCTCCCAGCTGGAAATAAAAATCAGCCCCAAGAAGTATAAGTCGAGGTCCTCAGTCCCCTTGTATACCTTTTGTTTGCACCCCAGAGTGAGCACGTTCCTTTACTCTCAATGACTGAGCCTTCTTTCTGTGTCTGACTGTGAACTCCTAGAGGGAAGGATCTTTTCTTGCATCTGGCTGCTCCTACCACAGAGAGCTCTGGGTACAGTGTATGCAGGATGACACCGTTAGAGTAATTGAATGGGGAGAGGGATTAAAAAATTCTGAATCTGGGCGGGAAGGTTATCAGAAATCCAGTGCTTTGCTGAGAAGAGGCTGGCAGTTGGGCAGAAAGAGGTAAATATCCTGGCTGACAATTTGAAGAGCAAATGGTTTGTGATCAGACTCACTGGTCTGAAGTTGACTCCAGCTCGCTTGTTGATTGATAGGGATCCACTTCTCAACAGCGAAGCCTTCCACAGGCCCTTTGCTGGGTGTCTCCTCCCCTGAGTCCCCAATACTGCTGAAAAGTTTAGATGAGATAATCTAGTGCTTAAGAGAATGCCACGTGTATGGATAGTTATTATTACTATAGAGGTTGCAGCCATAACAGAGAAGCACCTGGCTCTGTGGGTGGAGCTGTTAAATGTCCTTCCATAAAGGCTATAATCCTTTCGCTTATTCACCAACCCATTGATTGGTTTAAAAACTATTTATTGAGTGTTTAAATGTGCCAGATACTATTTCTCTCCAGTGGTCACAGGCATGTAGAGGTTGCTTTATTTTCCGATTTTGGTTTCCTCTTGAGACATGCCATTTATTCAAGAAATAATAACTGAATATTCATTAATCATGTGGTCACTTGTTTTTACTTGTGGATCTGACATTGGGGAGTAACACAGGGTTTTTCTGCTTTATCTTGACAAACTATTATCCACCCTAGCTGTTTATTCTCCAACCTTTCTTTATATTTGTCTATAGCACATATCACCATAGACATATTATATTTTGTATTTCTAATGGTTTTGGTTTATTGTCTCCTTTGTACTAGAATATAAGCTCTACAAGGGAAGAGCTTTTGTTCTGAACTCTCAGCACCAAACTGTGCCTGGCACATATGTTCTATAACTTCCTCCCTCCCTCCCTCCCTCCTTCCCC
>PVJS01050531.1:0-14281 GCA_004027185.1 Glis glis | reverse complement strand
AGAGAGAGAGAGAGAGAGAGAGAGAGAGAGAGAGAGAGAGAGAGAGAGACAGGGAGAGCTGAGGCTGGCTGCGAACCGGGATCCTCCGGTTTCCGCCTCCCAAAGTACTGGGATTACAAGCGTGCGCCACCACGCCCGGCTACTTAAGATATTGACCCTAACATATAAGGCCTGTTAATTTGATTGGCTGAGCTATAATCAGATATAATAGAACAAATCAATAGTACTGAGTATCACTGAGATTCTTGTTTTGATAGTTATATAAATACATCATCAATGGAAGGGGTTGGGTTGGGTGTTGAAGGATGGGAAGGAAGGATTTTAAAAGAAAAAACTGCATGAGTGGTAGGGGATTTATTTGGGCAGAAGTGAAGAGTTGGACCATAGTAAAAAAACTGTAATAGCAGCTAACATTTAGTGAGAGTTTATAATGTATGCCAAGTACTTTATGTTATTGTATTAATCTCTGTCAACTTATAAAGGTGGTACTATTACCTGACTTATGACTATGAGGCTAAGGATTAGAGAGGTTAAATAACTTACCCAAAGGTCCTACAGCTAATAAGTAGCAGAGCTTAGATTATAATGTAGGTCCCTCTAACTCCTAAACACAAACTCTTTAGTCAAAAGAATATTTGAAAGCACTAAAAGGAAGAAATTAAAGACATTTCCAATGAAATTATAATAAAAACACTAGAGCTATATAGAATTCTCTGAGGAAAAAAGATACTGTGTAAGAACAAATAAACAGGTTAGAATGTATCCCTTTCTGGGATAGGAGAGTAGAAGAAGAAGCATGAAATAAAAGTAGAAAAATCAGAGAAACTGAAAGAACACCAAGATAGGGTAACACCTTGAAAGTCAGAGTAAAAAAGCATTCAAGGGAGGATCAACACCACAATCAAATGTGCCAAGTTGAAAATAGAAAAATGCTGATAAAAGATAACTGAATTTGGTAGTCATATCATCAGACCGAGAATGGATAGATTAAAATACTTTAGGCAACAAGAAAAAAAACCACATAAAATGATACCTTATATTCAACAGAAAAACAAAAGAAAGTCCAAGCATTAGTTTGGGGAAAAGTGTGAATATGAAATACATTTTATAAAGATGTAGAAGGAGGGGAAACAATTAACAGAGACAAAAAGTAGAGGGGAAGAAAACAGAGACAAAAAGTAATATATATAAATAGACTACAATAATAGATTTTTAACTCTTGGGATCAATACTCTAGAAAGCACCAGAAAGTGCAACGATCCTACTGAAAATAGATTTCACATTTAAAAAGTAAACTATTATCACTTCTCCAATTGCTGTGCAGAATCCATAAACTCACAGACACATCTCTAACCTGGTTTGCTGCTTGCTTTAGTACTCTTTAAGGTAGCCGGTGGTGTTGGGAGGATCTTTGCAGGTGTATATGTATTCAAAGATATTTTTCTTCTCACTACTGGACTGGAACGTGAGGCAGACGAGGCTGGAAAAAAACCCCAAATGACAATTTAATAATTTCTTGCTAATTCTATCATCACTAGAGAGAAGTCTTATGATATAATTTTTTTTTTTTTTTTTTGCGGTACCGGGGATTGAACCCAGGGGTGTTCTACCTCCACGCTACACCCTCGGCCCTATTTTTTTATACTTTATTTTGAAACTGGGTCTCACGAAGTTGTGGAGGGCCTCACTAAGTAGAGAGAGACAGGGAGAGAGAGAGAGACAGAAAGAGAGAGAGAGAGAGAGAGAGCGCGCGCGCTGAGGCTGGCCACAAACCCGGATCCTCAGGTCTCCGCCTCCCAAAGTACTGGGATTACAAGCGTACGCCACCACGCCTGGCGTGGACTGATCATTTTAAAAATTATTTTAAAAGTCTGTTATAAAGTAATATATAACAAAAATGTGAGATTTCAGGAAAATACTAACAAATAATAAAATAATTATGATTATACTATGCTGTTGATTTCTATTACTGGGTCTTAGACTTTTTTTCCTTTTTGTAAGAAAATAATTTTTGGAAGGAATCAAGAAAAGTGGCACATCGCACCAAAGAATACTAATAATGTCCCTTATGCCCTTTCTCTCCTAAAATTCTATTCAGTACTACTTCCATTTATATTTTTATAATCTTGTTATATTCAGGTATCATCTACTACCCAACAATTAGATAATTCTGAAGGTAAATTTTCCTACAATTTTCAGTGGTCTTCCGTGGAACTTCATTTGATGGAGAAGCAATCGAAGCAAGAAATTCATCCACCTGCTTTAAAGATAGGGCATTGTGAAGAGTTTCTAGAGGACAAATGGATGGAACCATGGAATATAATTCAAAGCCTGCAAGAGAAAAGAACAAAAATGAAAAAGTAAAGTTGGATATTTTAAACAGAAATAATTAAAAAGGAAGATGATCATTGCTTAGAATTGGAAAGTTTAGGTCTTTTCAATCTATCACATGCAAACACACAAGATCTCTCAAGTCATGACACCAGATGCTATGCAATACGGAGTTGAAACAAGATGTGACGATTTCATTTTAAATGTAATCACATAGTACAGTACAGCATGCACATAAATTCCTTCTACACGGGTAAAACCTAAGAATAATATCTAAGAGAAAACCTAAGGGGGAAAAAGGGACAAAATATAATCTTTCAGTTTTTGTCTTTTAAATTCAGGTCTATTCAATGGATGAATAAGCTGATGCCACAATGTGTCCCTGATGCTGGATGCTAAAGGTAATTTCTTGACAAAAAAAATATGTAATTACTTGTGAGGAGACATTTTAAACACTTTGCTAGGCATGTGAAGGCCAGCAATACTCTAGTGTGATCCTAAAACACCATTCACTCACTTGTGTTAGAATTAAAATTCTGAAATATATTTCACCTACCTTTATTGAGTCAACACCAATAATTCTATTATTGGAAATCATTTGCTGAATAGAGTTAGGCCAAGTAAAAAGCAATACAAAATACAAATATGTTTATATTTAACAATGGAAGAGAAATACAACAATTTATGAAACTATCATGCAGTTATGGATGAATACCATTAATGAAAGAAAAGCACTTAAATACATAGTTTATTGTTTTTAAACAAATAGGATACAGGTTATTCAGTTTTTAAAAAGAAAATTATCTATTCATTTAAATTTTATTCAACTGAATGGCTTTTAAAATTGCTTTCATATACTACTTAAAATAACAAGTCTTTCTGCATCTACTCTTCCAAAAATTCAAATTAATTCTCCTCCAAAGAAATACTTTCAGTAGTTGAGTTTACATAATAGCCCAATATCATTAATTAAAAAGAAAGAATCTGCCAGGCATGGTGGTGCACACTTGTAATCCCATTACTTGGGAGGCTGAGACAGGAGGATCGCAGGTTCGTGGCCAGCCTCAGCTACTTAGGCCCTCCGCAACATAGTGAGACCCCATTTCAAAAATAAAGAATAAAAAATAGGGCTGGGGGTGTAGCTCAGAAGTAGAATGCCCCTGGGTTCAATCCCCAGTACTGCAAAAAATAAAATAAAATAAAATAAAATAATTAAAAAATAAGAATTAGATTCAGATTGCAGAGTAGACTATGCTTCAGCAGTCACATGCTCATTTTATAACTGGGTGAAAGCAGGGTGTGGTGGCGCACACCTATGATCCCAGTACTTAGAAGGCTGAGAAAGGAGGATCGCAGGTTCAAGGCCAATGCACAGTAACTTAGCATGACCGTGTTTCAAAATAAATAAAAAAGGGCTGGGCGTGTAGCTCAGAGGTAGAATACCACTGGGTTCAATCCTTAGTGTCACACACACATACAAACAAAAACCCATAACAACAACAGCAACAACAACAACAAAACTGAGTACCATTTGATTACTTAAATTTGGGGAGGAAATATTGACCCAAGAACCACTGGAATTCCAAGTTGGAATAGGAAAATTTGATTAAAAGGGAATCTAATTTTCCTATGAAAATAACCAAAGGAGTTTGAAAATTGATATATTTCACTTTTAGGTAGAAACCAGAGCATGACAGAATATAAAAAAAATTATTATAACAGTAGCTAAAATACCTAAGTTAAGCATTAAAGAAATTAGTCTTGCATAACTGTTTTCTTTTTTAAAGTACAAGATTCATGCAAATAAGCACGAACCCATTCTTTGCATTACACTAAAATTAACAATGTGTTTTTCTCCTTTCCTTAGGATGTATATAGGTCTTATAATTATTTTCTTTTATTTGCCTGATAGATCTTATAACAGGCAAATGATAATATAAGCAAGTTTCTCGGGACTATATTTCCCCCCATTTATCTTTAGTAAGCTTTTTCTTTAATACACAATGAAAGGGTTAGTGCAGCAATTTAAAAAGCCACTCTGCTGACATATTTAGAAGCTATAAAAACATACCACGGGAGCCTAGAAATTCCACAGAGAAAACGGACCTATAAAGGTGTAGGTGTTCTGCACAGAGGCCCAGAAAATAAGGTAAAGCACTGTCAGAAGATACTTGTTTCACCATGTTCCTTGAACTAAAGATGAAGGCAGGGTAAGACCATGATATGTGTTAAAGATGGAAATAACATGAAAGGTAGGGAAATAAGTGAAAAGAAGAGCCAAATGACAATTCATAGGACAGATAAGACACGCAGCACTAAAAAAAGAAAAGGAAATCTTGAAAATTCAAAGGAAATATTTCTAGAATTGAAAGAAATGCATTTTATTTGCATTAAGTTGTATAATGTGTAGAAAAGTCACATTTTTTTAAAAAAGCCTAAACCAAAGGAATATCAAGTTACTCTATTTTCTGCTAAATTTAACAAAAGTATTTATTATTATCATTTTTTTAAATCTTCAGTTAAACACAGAGTTCTCCTAGGTAAAATCTGCATTCCTGGCTTTAAACACATACAAATTCAAAAACTATAGATAGGCTTAAACCTGCCATATTTCTTCTTGGAATTCTGTGACTTCTCTTTTTCTTGAGACTTCTGGTTTTCTTCTAAGATGTTCTTATGCATGTGGTATCTTTAGAAGCTGCAGCTGTATGAAATAAGGATCTTTTTCTTCAAAGAGTAGCATTTAAGCAGCTACAATGGAGGGAAAGCATGTTAAGCTTTAGGGCTAAATTTTCACTAGTTGAGGATGAAATCTTCTTACTCCACCTTCAAAAAGGATTAGTGCACTGTTATCTAGGTATGTTGTGAAAGGATCCGAAAGGGGGAGAATGACCATAAAACTTGTGCTGAATCTTTAAGCTTCATAAAAGTTTGTTTTTGAAAGACTTACTTGCAGTTAAAAATAAAATTAAAAAAATTTTCTGGGACAAAAGTACCATCATTCCAAATAAAAGCAAAAACCTACAAGTTATTTTAAAAATGCTTTGGTACTGAAGTATTTAAAAATGATCATCAAATACTCCTTCTGGTTGTACAAGATCAAGCTTTATGTAAGAAGCTATAATACTGTAACAATTCAGTTTATAAATAATGGCTATGAAACACTTTCCTATTCAGCCTCAAAAATTGAACTGAACTGAACTTTAACTTAAGTCTTCTTCCTATCAGGAATACCCTGGTTTTAAGAAGAAGCAGTGGTACCAAAAGGAATTGGTTGCTTGATAACAGCAAACTATACTGCCACACAGGGACAAAGCAAATGCTAGATAAAGTTTTCAGAGTGCTCCAGACCAAGTCCGGTTTTGCTTTAGACAAAAAGCCAGGGATAAATGATGTTACACAGTGAACTCTGCATCACCTGGTTCCCAAGAACTTTCCAAAGACACTTCTCAATTGACATGGGTCACTCTGTATTTTTGTTAAATATCTCAATAAAACAACCATGTGACCAGAACAGGAATTAGGAAGAAAAAAATTAAAATTATTAAGAATTAAGAATAAATGGTAGAATACTAATTATAATTTAAAAATTTGTGTAAACTGATCACATGTAAAATTAGAATTTTCAGGTGTTAATTTAGGATTAAACTCATCATTGTGGTCATTTAAAAGTTTGACGAGTAATATTAAATTATTTTGTGAATTATGACTGAAAAAGGGAGCTAGACAGTATCAATAATTTGGGTGAATAATAAATTGGAATTGTATGCCAATTGAAATTAAGGATGGAGAAAGGAATGATACTGTATACCCCACATTTTGAAATAAAAGAAAAATTAAAAAGGGATGAAGCAGGGGAGTATCTTTTAAAATAAAAGCAAAACGTACCATTGGTTGGGTGTCGAGCAAATGAGATAGAAAACCTTTTAACAGCAGAACCGCGTGTGGCGTCTGAGAAAGAGAAAAACAGGTACCTGAAATTCGTAACAGCTACCAAAAGAACACTTAAAAAGAGAGGGGAAAAACAAATACAGGAGAAGGTTAGATTCAGGTGACATGCAGAAGGGACAATGAGAGAAGGTAATGAGCCAAATACTGTTAAAAGCAGTAAACTGGCTTGATGATGGAGGCAAACATTTAGTGAAATATACAAAAGAAAGAAAAGCAGGATGAGTTGGCAATTCTGGTAAATCCATGTTTTACTGACTAAAGTAAGTGTGTGGACATATGAGCAAAAGTTTTAAATAATGCTGCTCCTGAAAAAGCCAAAAACACTCCCCTTAGCAAAAGGGACAAGCTTCCATGAGCCTCAAAGGCATTCTGAACATCAAAATATCAAAACCTAAGGTATATTAGCAACAGTGAGAGAATCCCCTTCAGTGAGGAATCCTAAAACATTCTCATTCTATTTATTTTTGTAAAAAGATTGCCAATATATTTTCCTCTAATAAACAGTCATTCACTAAATAAAATAAGGGTTAACAATGAACAAAAGGTTAAAAGATCAAAGAAAATTTACTCTTTATAAGGTGAATTATCAATTATTTAAAAGGATACAGATGATACGGTTCTAAATTTTCCATTTCAACAAACTACTTACTGTATAAGTACCATAAGTCTAACTATGATTGTTTGATGAAACATGGATCCAAGCAGTGGATAAGAGAGAGCACTGGCAGTCATTTAGGTAAAGGGTGCTAGGATTCCTCTTGAATCAGTCAGTGCCTTAGGCTTGCTTGTGAGAAATACTGCTCATGGGTGTGTGCGTGGGTGTAGGTATGAATCTGTGTGTGCATGTGTGCACATACCATCTATGCAGCCAGAAGAGGTCAGCTTTTTACGATGAGTACGAGCATAATCCTGTAGGTTAGGTGCGCTTGAAGAACCCCCGAGCACCGAGGTGCTAAACAGGCCCGCACAGTGAGACCCTGATGGGAGTTAGAGAAAATACATACAACAACGGGTGTTCTTCCATTCACATTGGGAATTCATGCAGCATGCAATTAACATGGCTCTTACCAATACATAGGCAGCCTTTGTCTGTGCCTTGAACAGGCTCACAATATGCTTGTAATGTCCTAGTGATGTCAATTTTAATACAAAGCTTCTAAAATCCACCACCATTTACCATATGCACAAATGGGGTAATTTAACTCTGGATAAAGTGCTATCTTTGAGGGAAAATAATATGTCCATGCAATAATTAGATATATACATCCTAAAAGTATTAAATACACTACCATAAAAATTAATTTGGGACAAGAAGAAATTTTGATAATTAATTTGCATGAACAGGCTATATAAAAAGAACCTCTCCTAACACAAATTAAGTTAAATCAGTATTTTTAAATGTATGCCTATAAATGAAGAATCTTTTCTGATTCCCCCAAATTAAGTAATGTCAGTCTTTCTTATGAAATAAAGTATACCAATGCTTATCTATTTGTGCAACCAGGAAAAATAACTCCTTTTCAGTCATTCAGGCCTAATCCACTTTAGATTTCTCATATTTAACAAATCATTTAAGATCTTAATTAATAAGGCCCCCAATGAAACACATTATCAGCAACTAAAACATTCAATTTGCTTAATTTGTAGCAACAGTTTTTACACCCAAGCAAAACTTTCATCACTGGGGAACGATTAAATTAAAGAATTTCTATCAAACATACTATGTCAGTTTGGTAAAAAGGGATAATATATAAATTTCCATAAAGATATTGTGGGAATGTTAAAAGCTATCAATATAGGCGGTATGCAATTAACTAAAAAAAGATCCTCAAGTATATAGGCATTAATACAGTTCATAAATTTAGTACAAAGATTTTAGTACATACATAATTTACAATGAAATCTATGCTTTTATTAAGCCTATTTAGACAAGTATTTGCAGAAAATCATATGTCATTACCCCATATAGTTTATCAGTCATGAGCTTAAAACCGATGATTTTTAGAAAGGTGCTTTCCAATGTTGCTCTGAGTCTTAGCAAAGAAACAATTATGTTCTACAGCCCAATAAAGAGTAAAACTGCCATTGTGCATTAGCTTTGCTTTGATTTTCCTTAAGGGTTGCTCAAAAGGAAAATTAGTACACCCTGATAGGGTTTGAAACACTTCCCACTTTAAAAAACCTTTTAAGTCAGATGAACAGAAGGTTCTTTTTGCATGCGATGATATTTTTTCATTTTTATCAACTGGGGAAATAAAGTTTCCTTCGTAAATTAACATATAAAGCATAAGATTAAAAACTAACATTGGCAAGTGGACTAAGTGGTTATCACAGCGGGCATTCAAAGTGTGACAAAAAAACTAAACGCTACATCACATAGTATCAAAGCTTTACTGTGTGTTTTGAGTTATACAACTCAATATTTCTGAATTAGTACACATTAAATAAAAACTAAAGCATAGCATTTGGTCATGCTTTTTTTTACTGAAGAGTTTTACATGTGTGCATGATAGTGAGTTTAAGAAGAGCATGGGATATAATTTTCTTTCCACCACATACCTACAGTAGGGTTCTGCTTCTGTTCCACAAGAGTTCTTGGTGTTCGAAGGTAGTTAGCATTTTCAGATACAACCTGCAGAAAGAAAGCAAAACAAGTGAAATAAAACAGTAAAACAAATTAAATAGTCCATACTTCATATGCAGCCTGTTCCAGACAGACAAAGGTTAATAAGCTGTATGATAAGTATTAGTAAAAGTACATAAAACATGAAATATCATGCAAGATCCCCTTCTGAAGGGAGTTCATTTCATATGAAGTCCTTGCAATGAAGTGGTGCGAAGCAGGCATTCAGAATGAAACATCATGTATGAAACAAGACAGATGAAAAGTAACAATTAAAAGATTGATATAATTTCACTCTCCCTTAAAAGAAGCCAAATGCCCACTCTTAAACAGCTCCTGTATTTGAAGGGGGAAAAAAACAACCACAAACAAAAGAAAAGACAGACAGACTGTTAAGGTCACCATACAATTACTGATCCATGCATGGACTTTATCAGAGTAACCTTTAAATATTTACAGCCTTAATGGATACCATAATCCCTTTTCCTATAATTAAATGCATTATATTTCCAAAAGGAAATTGCTGAAATTATCAGAAAAGTCATGTGCGACAGCAGACCTTCCATTGTAACAAAAACCAGAGTATTTAAAGTTTCCAAATGTCATCACAGAAAGTCCTTCTGAAATCATTTTATTTTGAATATTGTTGATGGGTATATATACACTTGCCCCCTCTTATCTTAAATCATTACATAGCTCAAAGGAAAACATACTATATGTATCCCTTAATTAGATATTTCCAGAGAAAGGAATAGATGTATCCTGCTAATTAACACTGGGCCACATGAATTTTGATATTTTCTAAAAGTTTACATTACATTCTCAGCAAATTCCAAATGGAATAAAAATTTTCAATTATGGGGGGAAAGTTAGTAAATTTTCTTACCACCAAATTACACAATTTGTTTCTGAAAAATTTTAAAGGACAACTAAAGTCAAAGAAAGATTTATTTCTTTTTATTTAACTTTATTAGAAAGCTCAAGTTCCAGAAGAATAAAATTTGATTATTTTTTAAAATACTGGATAATTAAAACCTTTCCAGTAAAAATGATAAACACATGCAATTTAAGTAGTTTCTTTCCCTCAAATATTGTCAGATATGAAAAATAATTTTAAATGAACTAAAAATTAAAAACAGAAGGATTTACTCTGATGTAAATTAATACAAGGGATTAGATGTCCTCAGATAGCTGTTTGTTGCTCTGAATGCAGGGAGGAAAAAATGTTTAATGAAGTAAAGTTTAAAAACCTGTTGCCATGAGCCAAAAATACTGGATGTGAAAGCCAATGATTTGGGGGAGACAGGGGAAGAAGTGATTTGTTCCCCTGATCTGCGTCTTCGACGCCCAGTACCCACACCACTGGTATAATGCAGCCAGGTACCAGTACCCTCTGGGCTAGACACACTCAGGGGGCTCTCTTCCTGGAAGTGAGAAAGGGGGCAAAAAGAAAAAAAAAAAAGCAGAGCATGCACAGTTAGATACAACAGAGCCAAATGATCAGAAAGAAAAAAAAATACAGTTTGTTCGTATTTGTTTATCCATTAAAAAAACTATTAAATACTAATTTGGGAGCCAAATATTTTAATATTTGAGAATTTGACAGGAATAACATACAAATTCCTTAATACCTTAAAACATACAAAATATTTATACTGCATAATAGTTGTCCCTTCTCTCTTAAAGCTGAAAAGATTTTAATGTTTCTATTAAGCAATTATTTAAATACAAAAGTATTCTGCTTAATTTTAGATATTCAAGAGAATATTGAATATTGCTATTTTGGGTGAACTTTTCAACCCAAAGCACAAAAAGATTGTGCAAAGTAAAGTTTAAAGAGATTTAATTGTCTATAACTTAGAAAAGAAAATCTCTCTGCCAGACGTTAAAAAGAAAATCTGAGATCATAAGATGGAGGCAAATTGTCTTTGTTTAGACTTTTAAGCTATCTATTTGCTTACTTTCTGCAAAAGTTATCTATAAAGTAGGCAAAACATGCAGCGAATATTCTCATTTTACACGTTGGCATGTTCAGGTTTTAGACAGTGAGGACAGATTAAAATCTACTTGCACAAAATGAAGAGAATAGTCTTGTTCTCTGTGTGTCTTTTGGAAGTACAAACTTCTGACATCCATGCAGATGGTCGATGCTGGAAAAAGTCTTCAAGATTTTACGTGAACAATTTACCTTATGGAAGTAGAAGTTTAGCATGGCACAGAAATAATCTCTCTCTCTCTCTCTCTCTCTGTTTTTTTTTTTTTTTTTGCGGCACTGGGGATTGAACTCAGGGGCATCCTACCTCCGAGCTACACCCTCAGCCTATTTTTTATTCTTTATTTTGAAACAAGGTCTCACTAAGTTGCGGAGGGCCTCACTAAGTAGCTGAAGCTGGCTGCGAACCTGCGATAGTCCTGTCTCAGCCTCCCAAGTACTGTGATTACAAGTGTGCGCCACCACACCTGGCTAGAAATAATCTCTTGGAAGCAACTATTTTAAGTATTCATGAGAAAAAGGTTCATACATGTGTTCTGTGTTTTGAGAGTTAACAAGGCCAGTGATTTTGTAGAAGGCTTTACAAATATAGATGAGTTGCAAAATGAAGACTTACATTTTGCTGTACTGGTGTTACAGAGGATTTTGGGAGGGCAGAAAAGTGGGTTTTATGGTAGAATTCTGAACAATCTGATTAACTGCAGATTACTTGTTCAATAACACATCAAAATCACTGTCCTCACACGAATGGTGTCTTAGGTTATATTAATGTAGGTCATTTCACAATTTTCTGAAATTAAGTACATCTGAACATAACTGTAGATTTCTCATTTTTCAATTGGGCTATAATAGAACAAATAATCCCAAGTTCTATAATTGTTAACTATCCTCTTTTACAAAAAAAACTTCATTCTTTTATAACTAACTTAAAATATGTTCTAGGGAACCCTAACACTATAATTTCCATTATAAAGATACACAATCAATTTTACTAATAGATTTTTTTCCTATGAATATCTGTCAAAGTATTTGAAACTTGAGGATCATAAAACACTTATGTTTGTGCAATATGGGCGTGTAGAAATGAGCACAATTCTTTTTTGTTGTTTAAATTCTTTTTTTTTTTTTTTTTTGGTCTTGGGGATTGAACCCAGGGGCCTTCTACTTCTGAGCTACACCCCCATCCCTATTTTATTTTATTTTATTTTATTTTTTTGCGGTACTGGGGATTGAACCCAGGGGCATTCTACCTCTGAGCTATACTCCCAGCCCTATTTTTTATTCTTTATTTTAAAACTGGGTCTCACTAAGTTGCAGAGAGCCTCACTAAATAGCTGAGGCTGGCTGCAAACCTGCAATCCTCCTGTCTCAGCCTCCCAAGTACTGCGATTACAAGTGTGCACTACCATGCCCGGTCCTTGTTTAAATTCTCAACCATCGACTGCTAGATGTTATACTTCATTCTTCAGATTTGATATATGTAAATATCAACAAAAATATCTCTAACTTAAAAGTTGATGGTTCTTACTATCTCAAGTTCAATGTCTTGCTTTATATTTTTATTAGAACACTTAGAAAAGATTTATGTACAATGACCTCAATCAGTGCTAGAAGAATCATCCTATAGAAAACAGATAATTCAAAATAAAGGTTAAAGTAAAAAATGGATACAGATTGTTAAAAATTTACTCAAGCTTCATTCTAACTACTCAACTTTCAAGTGTTATTTTAATAGTTATTTAGCATCTCTGGCAATTCCTGTCTAATTTTAACAAAAATATTTCTGATACATTTAATTAGACTTTTATAAAGTTCTTTATTGAAAAATAACCTAATGTGGCAAGATATAAAAACTGGATCAGTTTATCAAGTTTTTAGGAAGGCTTTATTTTCATATTTGAATATAATTTTATTATGAGAACCATATAAACTCTAAAACTAATCTTTATATTTTCTAATTGCCTCTATCTTTTGAAATTTGTTTGAAAAATAGGTAAAGTTGAAAAAATTTGCAAGTTTCCAAGCTCCATAATTAAAGCTGTATTTTCTTTTCAGTTTTATTAACATATAGTTAGTTTACTTTATGCAAAACATGCTCTGACACATATACATACTTCATTTGTAGCCATCTTCCTAGATCGGGGAAGTGGAGACTTCCTGTGTATATGAATTGGCTCTGAAACCATTGGTTTAAACAGTATCACGGCTCGATCAACCTCGTCTCTTTTGGAAGTATGTGGTTCATCATCATTATCAATTTTAAAACATCTCCTGCCTTCATTCTGTGAGCAAAGAATGCAGCATATTTAAAATTCAGATAAAAATATTTTTTCTGATAAACAAATTTAACTACGAACTGATGTAGTCACTTGAAGTACATATAAAAGTTTGTTTTCTCAAATGAATTAATATTAACTGAACTCTTATAATGGCCTATTATGCTGGATACTGTAAAAAAGATGATCGAGAAATATAAGATAATAGAAATATAAGATAGAGAAATAAGATATTCTATGGAGAAGTTAAACTATAAAAGGACAATGAAAATATATAAAGCCAAAGGTTTAGTAAAATGTTACCAAATGCTCTAATAAATAATATTAAATGACTATAAGAAAAATTAGAGATTAATTTTGTTATATAGGAATGCCATCAGCTCAACCAACAACTAAAATAGCATTTGAATTTATAAATTTTAGAACACTTAAATTCTATTAAAATATTTCCAATAAATGTGATAAATGCATGAAAAATAATTGTTTTATGACCTATTAAATATTATACTGAGTGTGTACCATGTGCCAGAAACTCTATTAGGACACAGATGAATAAGATACAGTCCCAAATTGCAAGAATCTAACATTAGAGGAGACAGACAACTTAAAACATTTTAGACAAAATATCCATTTAAAACAAAATGGATAAATTGGCTAAGAGTCATATAGTGAAACACATTTTTTTTGTGTGTGTGTGTGGTAATAGGGCATTCTACCTCTGAGTTACACCCCCAGCCCTTTTTATTTTTTGTTTTAAAACAGGGCAAGTAGGTTGATGAGAGTCTTGCTACTTGGCTGAGGCCGTGCTTGGACATGCGATCCACCTGTCTCAGCCTCCCAAGTACTAGAATTATAGGCGTGCCACCACACCTGGCTTAAAACATGTATTTTAAAGCAATAAAGCCGGGCGTGGTGGTGCACGCTTGTAATCCCAGTACTTGGGAGGTGGAGACCGGAGGATCCAGGTTCCCGGCCAGGCTCATCTACTTAGTGAGGCCTCTGCAACTTCGTGAGACCTGGTTTCAAAATAAACTATAAAAAATAGGGCCGGGGGTGTAGCTCGGAGGTAGAAAGCCCCTGGGTTCAATCCCTGGTACCGCAAAAAAA
>PVJS01050530.1:0-14281 GCA_004027185.1 Glis glis | reverse complement strand
TCTCTCTCTCTCTCTCTCTCTCTCTCTCTCTCTCTCTTTGTCCTTAGTGAGGCCCTCCCCAACTTTGTGAGACCTGGTTTCAAAATAAAGTATAAAAAATAGGGCCGGGGGCGTAGTGTGGAGGTAGAACGCCCCTGCGTTCAATCCCCGGTACCTCAAAAAAAAAAAATAAATAAATAAATAAAATAAAAAACAGAAAAAAAGCAAGGGAAGGGGTTAGATGGAAAAAGGAAACTCTACACTTGAGATTAAATTCATTATCTTGGATCCAATTTCTGCCCAGATAACATCTGCCTTTGATTTTCCCCATGCTACAACTGGATACGTTTCTAATGCCCTAAATAAGTTGTGTAACGTGACTCAGGCCTGTTTAAAGGCTGATAATGTGTCCTTTTAGCATTAGCTACGAGAAGGATAATGGGATTATTTAATGTTTGTGATCTTGTAAAAGTCCACAGTTTGCCAATTTTTAAGACTTGCATACAGATCAAGTCGTCATTGATTTCTTTGCCATTAGCACTCAGGTCCCAAGAAAAGACATTCAAAGGGAGGGATGAAATCAAGACATTTGAAATCTACTTGGGCTATGCTTTCACTCACTGTAAACTGTTAGTCCATGTCTTAGCCATTTTTCTCACCTTATTTAGCTTTTATAAAATGAAAAACTAAACTACTGGGAAAATTAATTTCTAACTAAAATGCCAAGTATATGGCCTTAATTATATACCCTGTTTGATTAAGAGATGTCAAACTATAACATTAAATTTCTGCTTTCATAGCCGGGTGTGGTGGCGCACGCTTGTAATCCCAGTACTTGGGAGGCTGAGACCGGAGGATCCGGGTTCGTGGCTAGCCTCAGCTACTTAGTGAGGCCCTCCGCAACTTAGCGAGACCCTGTTTCAAAATAAAGAATAAAAAAATAGGGCTGGGGGTGTACCTTGGAGGTAGAATGCCCCTGGGTTCAATCCCCAGTACCACAAATAAATAAATAAATAAATAAATTTTTGCTTTTGGAAAGAAGTTAAAATGCAGAGTGCAAAAGTCCTAAGAAATAGAGATGTCTGTTATGAGCGCTTAAAACAATGGTAACTCCACATTTAAGTATTTAAAGGAGGTATTTCATAGCATTTTCCAAATGACTATTGCCTCAGTTTTCAATATTTTATGTAGAATTCATCATGTTGGTGAAAAAACGTGAAAGATGAGAACTCTTGCAGAAATTCACTGCAGAAAAAAAGATCTGAGATAGTTAAAATTGGGGGGTTCTAGGCACCACATACTAAACAGGGAAACAAGCCTGTGAACCTTGGTGCAGGAGCTATTTGTTTTTACTTTGCTGCCCCCTCGTGGCTAAGTGTGGCGATATTTCCAAGGCTAAGACCTGAGCTGGAAAAGGAATTATTTTCCTAATTTATTTATTTATTTATTTATTTATTTATTTATTTTTGCGGTACCGGGGATTGAACCCAGGGGCATTCTACCTCCGCGCTACGCTCCCGGCCCTATTTTTTTTTATACTTTATTTTGAGACCGGGTCTCACAAAGTTGCGGAGGGCCTCACTAAGTAGAGAGAGAGAGAGACAGAGAGAGAGAGAGAGAGACAGGGAGAGAGAGAGAGCGTGCGCGCGCGCCCGCGCACGTGCTCGAACTGAGGCTGGCCGCGAACCCGGATCCTCCGGTCTCCGCCTCCCAAAGTACTGGGATTACAAGCGTGCGCCACCACGCCCGGCTTATTTTCCTAATTTAAAAAAGTGATTCATGAGCCGGGCGTGGTGGCGGACGCTTGTAATCCCAGTACTTGGGAGGCTGAGACCGGAGGATTCGGGTTCGCGGCCAGCCTCAGCTACTTAGTGAGGCTCTCTGCAACTTAGCGAGACCCTGTTTCAAAATAAAGAATACAAAAGAGGCCTGGGGTGTAGCTCGGAGGTAGAATGACCCTGGGTTTAATCCCCAGTACAGCAAAAAAAAAAAAAAAAAAAAAAAAAAGTGATTCATGGCCATTCACTAAGAGGAAATACAAAGGGCATGAACCTTTTCTCTTGCTTGCCACAGAGATTTTCCAACAAACCAATTTTTGCACTGAGTTATTTATTTTTTTTAGCACTCACAGCTTAATTCAAAGCACTGGTAAAAACATTGGGCAACTTCCACTTCCTTTATCCTGTGCCTAGAGTTTAACACAAGCATCAGCATAACCCAGGTCCCAGGAGCGCAGAAGAGTGGCACTCTACTTGTATCTCAAAAGTCTTGCATTGCTCCTCTCTGCCCTGTCTCTCTCGCTCTTGGACACCACCCTGCTCTTCATTTACCACTTCACCCTGATTTATCATGCTTCAGCCACATGTGTCTTTTCTCAGTTACTCAAACATGCCAAGTTCTCTTCTTCCCCCGGGGCCTTTGCACATGCAGTTTCCTCTGCCGGAAACACTCTACTCTGCTTGCAACATGAGGAATGTCTCTTGTGCTTCAATTCTCAGCTTAAATATCATCTCCCCAAAGGCCTTTCATGACTAGCATATGAGCATCCTTTCCTTGCTACTCCATCCCCTTTTATTCTGTTACCATAATCATCACAGTTTGCAATGTTTAATGTCTCTCTTTACTTCTGCTATTGTCAGTGCAGTTTCCTTGACAAGGACATAAACTCTGTGAGGATTATGTGTGGTTGGTCACTATGCAGTTCCCATGGCCCAAGACAGTGTCTGCTACATAGAACGAGCTCAACAAATATCTGTGGGAAGGAGGAATGAATGCCTATGTAGCTGTTGACAAACGCCCCCACTCCCTCACCCCTTTTTTATTTTTGTGGTACTGGGGATTGAACCCAGGGGTGCTCTACACAGAGCTACACCTCCAGTCCTTTTTATTTTTTATTTTAAGCAGGGTTTCACTAAGTTACCCAAGCCTGGCCTCCAACTTGTGATCCTCCTGTCTCAGCCTCCCAAGTACTGGAATTGCAGGCATGCACCAGGAAGCCCGACCAAACGCTCCCTTTTGAAACTTTCCTCCACTCTTCCATGTTCCTCTCTGCTGGGTTTGCTCCTACTTCCAGGACCCTGCCTTCTCAGACTCCTCTTTCTCCTCCCGGCTTCCCACAGTTCACTTCCTCTCTGGCTCTCTTCTCCTCCGTTTTCCTTTCTCTGCCTGTTCATCACACTCCCCTCGGTGGTCCCACGTGCTAGCTGTGAAGATGACGCCAGTATATGCATCTCACCCACTTTCTCCTCCCTGGCACTGGGTCTACTTGCCAACTTCCACCCAGCATCTCCACCTGGATGCCTTCCCTGCACTTCAACTTCAGTATATCCCCAACCAAAAGCACATCTGGGCTTCCTGCTGCTGCCATCATCTTCCCAGTCATCCAGACTCAAAACTCCAGTCTTTGTCTCTCATAGTCTCCATGGCTAATCTGCATTAAAAACCAGGATGACCCTCTCCATCCTGCATGTCTTGTGGTGCAGTTAGACAGTCAAAGGAGGCCAAGCTTCCAAGACCTCCAGCTGTTAGGCAAACAAGGTAATTACCCGGAAAGTTTCTGCCTCTTCACCTATGAGCCCCGCAATGGCGGACAGTGGCAGCAAGGGTCCATAGATAGGATCCTTGGGCAATGATTGGGGGAAAAGCACATCTGTTTCATTAACAAATGACCCGTCTTCTAGAGGTAGCTTTACGATCCTGCCGGAAAAAAGATATCAAAACAATCGGATTAACAGACACAAACCACTGAGGTAACTACTGTGGTCAGTGGTAAGGGAGGTGGGGAGCTGTTGCAACAGAAAACTACATAAAAAGATAAAGCCAAATAATAGGTTGAAAAATACATGCTATGTGGTAAAAGGATAAGTTTTGCACGTTTATGAATAAATACATAGGGGTTATCGAAATGTTCCAAAGTTAACATCTAAAGTAGGAATTATAAATTTGAATACTGATGGGATCAGGCAGGTAAATGTGTAGCTGGCAGGCAGTGGGAGGGGCGGGGAGAGGGACACTGTAACAAATAGTAAAGTGTTTGTCTCTTATAAAGGTGGCAGGTACTAGTCGGTTCCAGCCAAGAGGGTTGTTGACGTGTGAGAATTTTGGTTCCAAAATTTTAAGAGAATACCATACTCTGGATATTTATGAGAAATGTCTCAAATTTAAAATGTTGGCAACTAATTCAAATAAAAAAATTGCGAGCTAAAATAAACATGCATGTAGACTGTATTCAGCTACCTTTGCCAACCTCTCATATCAATAATTTATTTTCAAATTTACCATATATCTACTTTTAATCCATAATATGGTTATAAAGGTGAGTTTGGGGGATTCATGGTCTCATACATTAAGCTGAAAACTTCCTTGGTTATGCTATATGAATGACAAATAATTTCGAAAAATAATCACAGAAAGTACCCACTATTTAAATGTAAGGCTTCTGTGCTTTTTAATCCTGTTTGCTCTATGAATCAGGACAATCCACTCGTGTCTCCCACTTTATTTGCTTATAGAAAAACCATGCAAGTCAACATTCAGAACTAGAGTAATACATTTGAGGGACGCAAAGGAAGACAGGGCTGTGATAAATTACTTGCTTGCCCTCACAAGAGGTACAGTGTTGTCAACTCTCACTCGAGTTAGATTTGGCTATTTGTTGGGATTTTGTCAAAACAAACGAGACATAAAGAGTACTGAGCAGAAAGAAGTGCTCTCTTAGGGCTCTCTAGTTTGCAAACATTTGTTACTGGTTTTACATTTCACTGAAGGCAGTTTTTTATGCCTGTCCAACATCTCTGGGTCTTTGACTTCGTGAATTAGGCTAAAAACGGCCAGCTCAGTGGCACCTTGAGTTTTGAACTCTTTCTCAACAAAGGCACCCATTATCATCAACTATGGCTATTATCATTATCAACAATGTGTTCCAGAATTTCTCTCTGACCCATTTCTTTTTTTTTAAACAGGCAACGCCCAAGACTCCACCATATGTAACTTCTCTTTTGTTTGTGCATAATGTCTTTTGTTTGTGCATAATGTTTGTGCATAATGTGTATGCTGTAATCGCTGCACTGCCTATATCTAACTGTTTCTTCTTTTTGAGATTTCAATAGGGCATCAACTTAATAGGAGCAAAAGGTCATAAATGTCCTTTTTATATAACAGTCATGTTTTGAAATAGTAAGAAAAAAAATCCGAAGTTTGCAAAATTAAACCATGTTGGAAAAAGTGCTCAGAGGACTTAACGCTTAAAAGAAACTCATTGGGAAATGAAGTTAATGAGAATCTTTCTGAATTGCAAACGACCACTGTAAGACAATGATATATGTAGAAATATGTCGTAGCTGTGTGTGTGTGTGTATGTGTGTGTGTGTGTGTGTGTGTTTTAAAGCCACTTGATTCGTCAAGTTGACCCAACCACAACATTACATGAATGCAAACTCAGACCACCACTTGGTTATTTGTAGTAACAAAGCCTCCTACTTTGATTTGAAATAATGCTCCTGGTTACTTCTCTCAATGGTCCACACATTCACGGCACTTGGGCTGGATAAGCAGAGCTGGCGCCAGTTCATGGGGTTAAAAGACATCTGGCTCACATCTATGCCAGGCTGCGATTTCCTGCACAACATGACATTTGATTCCCAGTTCCTTAGAGAAAAACCACATTTGAGGAAAAGTTAGTTTAAATTTCATGTCTTGAGAAGATTTACCTAACTATTTTAAGATACTTTATGTAAATAGAGACATAATTTATAAGAAAATCTATGACACTAATATCAAATCCATAGTCATGCTTATCATTCTACTGAATCCCTTTAAGAAACAAAGTAACTATATATATATATTTAAAATATTACACTGTCATATGCTACATTAAAGCTATTTTATCCTCCTTATTCAATCTGAATTTACCTCAAGCAAACCTAGGAACTGGAATGTGTTGTCGCATTTGTAGAAAAACAAGTGTAATGCCTATATCGCTGAGCACTACGTGTGAGTACTTCACACGGATCTGTGTGTATTGTACTCACCGATCAATTGATCATTTACAAAATGGCAGCATTTTAAAGTTCATTCGTTCATTCCATTTGAGAGAATACCCTCAAACCCCTACCATGAGCAAGTCTCCTTCACTAGATGAATGGAAAGGAAAACAGTAACAACAACAAAACAAAAGAAAAAAAAGGTGTGTGCTCTGCCCTCAGGCCAGGAGCCAGAGGAGTTGCGATTAGGAAATAAGAACTAATATTTACTGAGCTTATCGTATCTTTGTCTCCCCCCTGCTCTCGTGGCCTCCCATGCCCATCCCAAATGCCCATGACAAACATTACATCAGCTACTGCTGCTGGAATCTCTGGTTCCTTTGATCCTTTGACTTCCTGCCTCAGACACCTGGCAAAACCTGTCAACCCAGGATGGCTGCAACTGAAAGCCTGGGATGCTGGGGACACAGGAACAAAGATCACAAGGCTAATCCCGCCAGTGATACTATGCATTTGTGGTTACTGCTCCCACTGGACCCTCGAGACCACCTCCAATCCTGCTATGTTTCTCTCCCATGCTATAAAGCAACCATTTAAAATATTCTCCTCTCTGCTGAAGCTCCTAACCCCTCTACCTCCTTCTCAATCATTAAATGGTCTCAATTCCCACACAGAAAATAGAGGTCATCAGCTAAGAATCCCCCCAATTCCTGCTATCAAGTTTAACAACCTGTTATGGTTGTATCATCCTCTCCTCCTCTCCTGTTAATGGGAGACTTGTCTTTCCTCCTACAGAGGTCAATTTCGCCACCTGTGCTGGATCCTACACATCTTGCCTTCTTAAGAACATTAGTTTATCCATGACTCCTTCTCTTCTGCATCTCCAGACTCTCCCTCCCTCCCCACTCCTTCCTGTCAACACTTAGGTGCTCAGCTATACCATCTTCATAAAAAGCCTTCCTTCAGTCTCACCCATCCACATCTCTCTTCCCTTCTCATTGAGCCAGACTTCTTAAGTGACTTGTTCTAAACTAAGCCTCTGCCCTCTCAGCTCCATTCTCTCCTCATGCCAGGGTATCTGTGTCTTACCACCACCACTCCACAGCTAAGGTCAAAGATATTTGCCTTCATCCCAAAGCTAACAGGCATGCCTTGGTCTTTGTCCAACTCTACCTCTGCAGAATCTGACGCTGCTCACAACTACCTTCTGGACTCTCTGAGGTGAGGATGGACCAGGCCACACCTGATCAAGATCACCTGCTTTGGCTAGGCATGGTGGTGCACATGCCTATAACCCCAGTCCTTGGGAGGCTGAGACAGAAAGATTGCGGGTTGGAGACCAGTCTTAGCAACTTAGTGAGGCCCTGAGCAACTTAGCAAGGCCCTGTTTCAAAGTAAAAAATAAAATAGGACAGGGGGTGTGGCTTGGAGGTAGAGTGCCCCTGAATTCAATCCCGAGTAACACACACACACACACACACACACACACACACACACACACACACACAATCACCTGCTTTGGCAGATATGAAAAGCCTCCAGCTATGCAAACCCCCAACGCTTGCCCTCATTTCCCTTTCTATAAAACCTCTAAGCCTCTTGGAGACAGGGCTAAGGATATGGATCTCCTTGTCTTCCCAGAGGAGCTAGACTGATTAAAGTTTCTTTCATGCTTTTCACTATTGCCTTTTCTGTTTGGTTTTGGGGGCAAATGGACAGATGTGGTTTGTTGGACCTCCAGAGTCAAGCATCTGGCCTAGGACTCCGGTAGCATTCGCATGGATTATATGCGGGGCAAGTCCCCTTCCCAGTGTGCCTGGGGAGGAGGTGGGAACCCCAGGTTAGGTCTGTTGCTCTGCATTAATTATTAATGACATCCCGTTTCACTCTCAAAAGCGTCCTGATTTGGATGATCAACTCCATGGTCACCTATTTATAAGGCTGTTCACGAGCTGGCTGCTCCCTCATGGCTAATCTCCTTTACCTTATGATAACCTTTCAATTAGAGCCTGCCACGTGACCTCCTGGCCTTTGTGCAGGCCACTCCTCTGCTTGGAATCCTTTTCCTTCTCTCTCTCAAGGTTTATTCCTGTTCATCCTTTAGGTATTACTATGAGTTGAAGTGTGCCCCCTATTCATATTTTAATGTCCTAACCCCCAAAACTTCAGAATATGATATTTAGAAACAGGGTCTTTGTAGAGGTCATCAAGTTAAAATGAGGTTGAGTGGGCCCTAATCCAATATGACTGGTGCTCTTATTTAAAAGGGTGGACAATAGGAGGCAGACACACACACACAGGGAGAATATCATTTAAAGATGAGAGTAGAGACCTGGGCGATGCTTCTATAGGTCACAGAACTCCAAAGATTACTGAGGGAAAAAAAATACAGCAGAAGCTAGGGAGAGGCATGGAACAAATCCTCTCACAGCCCTCAGAAGGACTCAACCCTGCCAACACTTTGACTTTGGAATTCTAGTCTTTCTAGTCTCCAGAATTTGGGACAATAAATTCCTATAGTTTAAGTTGCCTACTTTGTGGCACTTTGTTACAGAAGGTCTAGCAAACTAAGACAAGTATCAACTTAAAACATTACCTTCCCTCCCCAGGAAGCCTTCCCTGATCACTTCATCAGAATAGATGAAGTGCCCTGCCACATGCCCCATTGAACCTGAGATCTTTAGAAGCTACATAAGTTTTGGCAAATAGATCATAGGAATGGAAAAATTCAAACTGGGGGGAAAAAAGAAGGATTGTATTGGCTCCATTCCTCATATTATGCTAGAAAGCATTTTAAAACAAGCTTCCTTAAAACAACAACAAAAAAAATGAACTTTGTACCTTGCTTTGACCCTATCTGACACTCCTGGGGAATGTAATTTTATTGTCTTAGTATACTTATTAACAGCACCCATGTGATAAAGACAGGCATGACTTTATAGGTGAGAGTTTAACTGGAGCAGATAAGATGGCATGATTGCATTGCCCTGTAGAGTAGATCGGTTTAAAGTGTTATGGTTAAATTCTATTTAGCCATTCTTGTTTCTAAGTGTGTGTGTGTGTGTGTGTCTGTGTGTGTCTGTGTGTGTCTGTGTGTGTGTGTATTCTTTAGGCACTCGGAAACTGCTGTGTTGTGAATGTTTTTGTCCCCTCAAATTCAAATGTGGGGCCATATGGGAGTGTTTAGGTCATGAAGACAGAGCACTCATGCAGGGGATCATTACCCTTATAAAAGAGACTCCGGATAGCTAGCTTGTCCCTTCCACCATGAGATCCCAGGGAGAAGGTGCTGTTTTACTCAGCTTTCTTGTCATTGTGACCAAAATACACAACAAGCACAACTTAGAGGAGGAAAGGTTTATTATTTATAAAGCTCATAGTTTTAGAGGTTCAGTCCATGGGTGGACAGCTCCAAGGCAGAAACTGGCAGCAGAGTACATGGCAGAGAAAAGCCACTCTCAGTCATCATGGTGGCCAGAAGCAGAGAGCCAGAGAGCACTAGGGACATACATAGTCCCCAAGACCCTGCCCGTAGTGACATGGCATGACCCGCCCTCTCCAGCTATGCTCCACCTCTGAACCTTGCTGTACTGGGGACAGGCTTTCGACACATGAGCTTTCAGGGACATTCCAGACCCAAACCATATAGGTGTTGTCTGCGAATCAGGAAGCCGGCCCTCGCCAGACACTGAGGCAGCCAGTGCCCTGACCTGGACTTCCTGCCCTCCAGAACCATGAGGAATAAATGTCTGTTGTTTATAAGTCACTCCATCTCTGGCATTTTGTAGCCCAAATGGACTGCGACAGGAAGCAGCTTCTTTTATATTCCTGCTGGTTCCATTATGAAGGGGTTACATTAAACTTCCCTCACAATGTTTGTTTGAAAACTCTGCTTCACTACCTAAACTCTCTAAAGCTTCTTTCTTTAAAATGAGAGCAGTGTGGATGTCTCGTGAGTTCTTGGAGGGATCAAATGGGCTGATCATGGGGAATCTCAACAAGTGCTTCTCAGGTGAAACTGGTGGTGGTGAGCGTGGCAGCAAGGCTACCCACGCCCTTCGCTGATAGACCCAAGACGCCCCAGACGCCCTCAGCCTACGACTACAAACATGAGACCACCACCCTCCTCTTACTTTAAAATGCTTTTTTAAATTCTTTTTTTTTTTTTTTTGCGGTACCGGGGATTGAACCCAGGGGCATTCTACCTCCGCGCTACGCCCCTGGCCCTATTTTTTATACTTTATTTTGAAACCGGGTCTCACGAGGTTGCGGAGGGCCTCACTAAGTAGGGAGAGAGAGGGAGAGAGAGACCGGGAGAGAGAGAGAGAAAGAGAGAGAGAGAGAGCGAGTGAGCGAGCTGAGGCTGGCCGCGAACCAATATCCTCCAGTCTCCGCCTCCCAAAGTACTGGGATTACAAGCGTGCGCCACCACGCCTGGCTTAAATTCTTATTTTTAATTATGCCAATAATACATAAACCTATTCTGCTCTCTTCAAACATTGGAATGTAAAGTTGCCTTAGACATAGTTCCTTCCAGGGGTGGAATCAGGGTTCTTGAGCTCCTGCTAGTCTGGCTTCCAGGAGTCAGAGCAAGGGGCTGCCTTCCCAGCGGTAGGCTAGCTGCCGACACCAGACTGCATCCTCCTCCCTGCTCATCTTCCAGCTCCCTCTTGTCCTGGTCCATTGCTGGCAAAGCTACTTGGTAAAGCCTTAGGCTGTTGGCCCCCATCACAGAACTAAATCCCACTCACATTTTCTGTGCAGCACCCTAAGGTGCCATGGGACTTCTCCCAGAACTTCCAAAACCTGGGGTGCCAGAGCAGAGGCCTAGAGGAAGGTCTGTCTCCTGGCTCAGTTGACATTCATTGGTGGGGCCCCAGGGCCCCTTTGCTGGTTCAGGGACCACATG
Source organism: Glis glis (assembly GCA_004027185.1). Classification (NCBI taxonomy): domain Eukaryota; kingdom Metazoa; phylum Chordata; class Mammalia; order Rodentia; family Gliridae; genus Glis; species Glis glis. The sequence goes on along the minus strand of PVJS01050530.1, from coordinate 3,412 downwards.
GACCATCTCCTCACAAGAAAGTAGTTTCTGGTCCTCCCCACAGCATCTGCCCTGTCATTCTCTGCTCTCCTCACCCCTGCCCTCTTGTTCTTCCCCTCCCAAGTGTAAATAGAAATGCTCGTGAATACTAAGATGTGCAAACAAATGTGGGGGCATGGGTGGGGTGGGAGGAGATCCTGTCTGCCCTTGGTCTCAGTCCCGCCTCAGCCTATCAGAAATGCTCTGTTATACAAGTCTTAGGCTTCTGCACTGTAATGAAAGATGCCTAAGAAGAGAGATGTTTTCTACCCAGCAGAATGCAGGGGGGTCAAGATTCACTGGATGAATTAGATCCAGTGAGCAAACCTTCATGCCCACAGGGGCTATGAAACTAATGTGAATGAATTAAATGTCCTGAATGTACACTTCTAGGTCAACAGGTGGCAGACTCTTTCTAAAAGGGGCAGACAGTAATATTTTTAGCTTTGAAGTCCATATATGGTCCCTATCAAAACAACACAACTCTAATGTTATACAGCAAAAGCAGACACAATCTAGAAGCGAGTAAGCAGGGAGATGTTCCATTAAAACTTTATTTACAAAAACAAGTGGTGGGCCATAGTTATGGACCTCAGTTTACCCACCCCTGTTTCGGGTGGTGGAATCCACTGTGGCCTAGAGTGAGCAGCCATACTCACCAGCCTACACCAGACTGCTGCCCCTTGGAGACAAAGGCCCAGGGATGTCTGTGTTTGAGAGAGGCCAGACAAGTAATTTTTCTCTAAAATTTCCCAATTAAAAAAAATATTTTAAGGCCAAAACAAAACATGTCCTGTGGTCCAGAATTAGCCTAAAATTATCATTTTTAGTCTCTGACTTAAATAAATACCATGTAATAGGCCTTGTTAGGTATTGTGAATACTTTTACTAGATGAATTCTAAGAAAAACCATATTTAGGAGATATTATTATATCCATTTTACAGTGGAGGAAACTGAAGCTCAGCCTCTCTAAGCTCATACAACTGGCAAGTTTGGGGGGCCATGGTTCAGGCCCCAGCCTGTTACAGTACTACGTGAGAGCTCGTTCCATTTCAGTGCTGGTTTTCGTGTTCACAGGGTGCACTTATGAGAGACGAGTGGAGTCCTCTGCTTTGGAGCTATCACAACTTACACACTTGTCTTCTCTCCCCAGATGCTTCCTGTCCTGTGTACCCGGAATTGTGAGATAACACATTTCTGTTGGAAAAGCCACACAATTTGCAGTAGTTTCTGACATTAGCTCTAGTAAGTTGATAGAGCCATTAACAGGTGGCTAAAATGTGTTATATCCATATCATGGGTAGAAAACAACCTTTGATATACACAGCAGTATATGCAAATTTCAAAGCAACCATGCTGCATGAAAGAGGCCAGATAAAATAGAATATATGCTGTATGACCCTCTGTAGGTGAAATTCTAGAAAATGCAAACGAATCTCCAGTGGCAGAAACACACCAGTGGTTTCCTGGGGACAGGGCAGGGATGGGGTAAGGGTATGTATGTGTAGCAAGGGCCAATAGGGAGGGTCTCGAGGAACACAGGAAACTTTTAGGGGTGATGAATATATGTATTGTCTTAATTATGGTGATGCCTCAAGGTTGTTTACATAAGTCAAAACTTAAGTCATATACTTTATATATGAGGAATTTGCTATATGTCAATTATATCCCAACCAAGCTGTTTTGTAAAACTCTACATATACTAAATACCTATGGCTCTCTGAACCTAGATTCTTATACTTTTGTATAAGAAATGCTCACAGGTAAGATGCATTCTCAATTGTTCCTGGAATATTTTGAATTTTTCCCTTAATAAAACAAATTTCCCCCGGAAGGGGTTTATATCATGATGGAAGAGTGAAGGCAGTTATGAAGATGGCCACGTGAAATGACCCAGCACAGACCAGAGGTGTGTCGAATACACAGTGTATTTTCAATAAAGCTGGCAAATGTGGGCTACTATTCCATTCTGAGCATATAATTGTTCTAATGTATCTAAAAACAATTACTGCAAACTGAGCTCTAATACAGAGATCATCTTAATTTCAACATTAGTAGAAAACATTTTTTTTTTTTTTTTGCGGTACTGGGGATTGAACGCAGGGGCGTTCTACCTCCGTGCTACGCCCCCGGCCCTATTTTTTATACTTTATTTTTGAAACCGGGTCTCACGAAGTTGTGGAGGGCCTCACTAAGGAGAGAGAGAGAGAGAGAGAGAGAGAGAGAGAGAGACAGGGAGAGAGAGCGCTGAGGCTGGCCGCGAACCCGGATCCTCCGGTCTCTGCCTCCCAAAGTACTGGGATTACAAGCGTGCGCCACCACGCCCGGCTTAGTAGAAAACATTTTAACAACTAAAAAATGCCATTTAAGAAAAGATGAAACTTAAAGTATAATTCATTTATTTTTATTTATTTATTTATTTATTGTGTGTGTATGCGCGCGCGCACATGCGCGCGCGCGTGTGTGTGTGTGTGTGTGTGTGTGTGTTACAGGGGGTTGAACTGAGGGGCATTCTACCTCCAAGCTACACTCCCAGATCTTTTTATTTCTTGTTTTGAAACAGAGTCTCACTAGGTTGCTGAAAGTCTTGCAGGTCTGAGGCTGTCCTTAGACCTGTGATCCTCCTGTCTCAGCTTCCCAAGTACTGGGATTAAAGGTGTGCACCACCATGCCCAGCTAATATATAATTTATAAGGGTATTCTTTACCTGACAAAGGAAATAATGCAGCATCTTAATAAAAAGAGGAAGAAATAATTAACTTAGTTCTCATATAGTTTTTGTCCTGCCAAATTTTATGCCTAAACATAACAACTATTACACCTTACAATCAGGATTATTATTCCTTCCATTTTTCCATATTTCAAATTTTCATGTATATTTCCTTCAATAAAATCCAGAAAGATAAGATTCAAATGTAACCCAGTGAAAGGAATTTTGCAGGATGATGAAACTTACCAGAGGGCCAGTTCAAATTCTGGGAGAGAGGAAAAACTAGCCAGGTAGGTGCCACAGTAACTGAACGCAAGTAAAGTATAGTCCAGAAGAACATTGCCTAAAATAGAAAACCCATGACAAGGATCTGATTATCATGGTCAGATTAACGGTTGTCGTAATAGTTTGTTTCCTTTTCTCATGGTTTTCACATAATTCTAAAGCATTTAACTATTGGAGTAAGAGATCTTCTGGATGACTTTTAAGACTATGATCAGAAAACTAAGAACAAAATTAAGATCTATTTTTAAAAGATATTAGAGTGGCCGGGTGTGGTGGCGCACGCTTGTAATCCCAGTACTTTGGGAGGCGGAGACAGGAGGATCCCGGTTCGCGGCCAGCCTCAGCTCTCTCTCTCTCTCTCTCTCTCTCTCTCTCTCTCTCCCTGTCTCTCTCTCTCT